>JAHLJT010005951.1:0-22323 GCA_031308135.1 Acheta domesticus
TCCCCATTAAATGGAGTTGAAGTTATAAACAATTTTATTACGATACAAACTTATGACAAATCCTTATTTTCCATCCTTTAATTCCTTCAATCAAAGAAAGTCGAAAATCTGAAAATGCGGAAGGATGGAAAGCACAGTTCAGGAAAAAACTGCAATGGTTTTGTGAATATTTGGAATATGTTTCGTATCTTCAAATCTCCCTTCCCTTGCTCGGGCGCGCGTTGCTGGTGGAGCGCTGCGTGACCTTGTGTGGTAGACTATTCAAAATGTCCGTTAAACCCCAGTCGCAAAAATCAAAATTAATCAAAAAAATGCTTATCTAACATATGACAATATGTACATCATTGGATTCGTCTTTTTACGCTCGTCATGGTGGACTGAAAAAATATGTATAGTTCTATTTGAAAAAACAAAGTTACCTAAAAAATCTCGTAAAATACAAGTGATAAAATAGAAATTAATGCACGTATCCTATTAGCCCCTTCCCCTCATGCACTTCCGTGAAAACTGCATTGCAATAACTTCAACCGTTCAAAAGTTACAGAAGGTGCTAAAGTTACGTGACTCACCTGTATATAATATATATATATATATATATATATATATATATATATATATATATATACACACACACATATATACGGTGTCCAGGGAGGAAATCTTCAAAACTTCGAAAATAAGCTCTTAAGATAATTCTAAGCATATTTTGTCTTATATACTATGTGGATATTCCGAAGGTAGGGCCGCTATGAGCACTCAAAATTTGGTTTGACAAAATGATTTCTAGGCAAAAATTTGCATTATGTAAGGATAAAAACACTCCAGAAACATAAGTGGTTTATTATTTACAAAAGAATTTAATATAGTTGTTCAGAAAGAAAAATTAAGCTTATTTTCCAACTTCCGACGTTTCTTCCCCGGACAGCCTGTACATATGTCTGTTCGTATTTTAAATATTTTAAGTTATATTCAATTTGGTCAATATTGTTTAGAACAGACTTTTTAAAAATAATTAACTTTAATGTATTGTGACCATCCGTTTTCCCTCCGAAAGCTCAGGAAAACGTGGCACATTTATCGCCCGTACGAAGAGCTTCAGTACTCATAGCGCGCGCCGCACAGACAGAAGAGAGCTACTGATTAGTTCGCAAAAGTATCACAAGAGTTCACTAGAATCGCTTGGCTAGGGTAACAGCGAGGCATATAGCATATCCCGTTCCTTTTCGAAGCGTGTCGTCAAGCAGCGAGGTTGAACGGACGTAACGTATCAACGTGGACGCCATCAACCCTGACGAAGAAAATGCATCAGAGCTCTTCAAAGACAAAAGGAAGATGTAATTAATTCTTTGAATTAGTACGAAGAGAATTACTATTTAAGGATTAATTAACAAGATGTTTAAGAACAGTGAGAAGAGGGGAAGTAGCCCTGTTATTTATAATTGATTAGAATCTAACACGTGGTTTATATCCTTCTTTTCCAGCTTTTTCTTCTTTTCTTTTAGTCTTTATTCTTTTTATATGCTCTTCGCTTATTATTTGGAATTGAATTCTACTGGATATAATTGGAGAATACTATCGGCATATGGTTAAAACATTTACGTTGACAAAAGACGAGTATTTAACCACACCGTTGTCCCAGAGGGAGTTCTACTGCAGGGGAGCTTTGGTAACGGTACCCGATCAGCGGAGCGAGCAGCGAAGGGAAGCGCCCAGCATCAAGGTCACCGATGTCGCCACTGCTCGAGGTTCAGAAGACGGCGAACGAAACCCCCGTGTTGAAAAGGATTTCAAAGTAAGAAGGTTACTTTTACAAACATTCTAGTGCCCACGACTTGTTTAACGAAGCAGATAGAGTAATTCTGTGCAAACCAAGGAAAAGATTTAATATTCAGTGAGTTAGTTAGAGGAGAGAGCCATTTTATATAACTTACAGAATCAATCTTTCTTTATCCTTATTCTTTGTAAAAATAGAAACAGCAAAAACTTAATTTTTGTGTTACATGAAAGAGAATATAAATGGTACCAAAGAGTGTGTAAAGGCCTAGTAAACTTTTTTTGATTTGATGAGAAAGACAGTGTAAATTAGTATAGTGGCAAAGAGAAGGGCGTATAGATTTAAGGAATTTTTTGTGTATTCTGTTTACAGCAATTGACAGCGTATTTTGTTGTCTTTATGTATTTATGAGTGTCGAGTGTATGAGATTTCTATGCCACAAAATTTTTCATCTCAAGATTATAGTAAGATTTTTAAGAAATCTGTGTTTTAATCTGAATGATTTGCGAGACCCCCGTGTAGAGAACCCACGTCCCTGATCCCAACAATTTCATTTTTTTATGTGGCCCACCGTCATCCCGACTGAGCTACCAAACATCCTAGGGAGATTATTAAAAACACCAACTCCCTTATAGCCAAGACGGTGGAGGTCGCAGTATGTTCATTGAACTAGCAACAGATTCAAGGTTTATTTACCTCATCTTTAGGCTACAATACAAAATTCTTGAATAATACATTATCATTTTAAGAAAACATCAAAATTGTTTAAAAATTTCTTTTCCGATATTGTATTACTCAATAATTTTGTATTCTAGATTAAAGATGAGATAAATAAACCTTGAAACTGTTGCTAGTTAAATGAACATACATTAAAGTTAATTATTTTAAAAGGTCTGTTCTAAATAACATTGACTAAATTGAATATAATTTAAATCATGTTAATTTTATCGTACTGCTCATTTTAACAAATATTTGTCGGCTACTCTCTTGCTGTTCGACTCTCAAGGAGGATATTGCCACCGGGCTGCAGGCTTGCAGGGGCTCGTTCACCTTTACCACCGCGCATCTTATTACATAGGTCATCCATATGAATCTATCGTTCGTTAGGGGTTCTCTCAACCGACATAGTTCAGGGCTACAAATGTTGCCATTGCAGTGTCCCTGATGGGGAGATCCTAGGGTTGAAATCTCATCGTCGGTGGATTTTCGACACTCGCTACATATCAGGGTGGAATTTAACATCCGGATTAGAATTATAGCCTCTGGATGCTCTTTTTGGAAATTTTCCATGCTTTTTCCTACCAATTACAGGCGAATGTCTATTTAGTACTTAACAAACGGGCCACGGACCGCGGATGATCCTCCTTTCCTCATATTTGTCTTCTCTCGTCTTACAGACACACACACATTCACATACACATGCGTTAGACTACCACACATGTCAAGCGTCCAGTCGTGAGCTTAGTTTGTCTCCCCTAGGCTGGTGCTTTGCCTTTGAAAAGACCTGGAGGGGGAAACCCCTGCATGTCGTTATATAGATGGCACCGGATCTCATGTTCTAGAGGACGAGGAATATCGCCAACTCCTTGGACACAGCATGCCTCACACTTAGGGGAGAAATGACCGGAGCAGTTCACACGACTGGAAATTCAAGTAAATAATAAATCGACAGATATTGATAGCCAAATGATGTTTTCTATTTACGTTATAGTCACAGGTAGAGAATATATGTAAAATACATTTGAAAATTTCACTGCTGAATAATAGAGAATGCGAAATTTATTAAATTTTTTCCCTAATCTTTTGCCCTAAATGCGTTTCAAAATCCAAAATTTCTTTTAAAAAGTCAAAAATTCATATGTCTAGCTAGAACCGTAGTTCCATACACTGTGCGGCAGTAGCCTGCGTTTGATTGCAGCGGCTATTTCCATCCCTTGACGCATTTCCGCAGGCGTGTGAGAGTGCACGCTTGCCGACAAATCTTTTTCGGGTGAAATTTCACTTCAAGGTGACCTACTTCACTCGGAAACCCCTTTTTCCATGGAGTTCCGTGGAAGGGATTTAAGTTGTCATTTAGTACGTGTGCCAAAATTAACTCTTTAGAGGAATGTATCTTGATGTTGACCAAGCATTTATGTATCGCAATCATTTATTAGACGTCAGAATCATCAAATTATGTTCATAGTATAAAATAGAAATTATTTTATGTCAATCCCCGCTGACGCATTGCTGCAGAAACAGAGGCAATGCTGGCTCCTAGCTAAACTCAAACTGCCAGAGCGGTTGCCATTGCAGAAGACATTATTTGGGAGGGCAGTTTAATGCATTTTTGCATGTTTGTGGGAATTTTTTCTTAAGTTACTCTGTAGTTGTCCACTCTTCTGCTCCATAGGTAACAATGCTCTCTACTATAGACTTATATATCTTTTTTTATTTATTTAAGGTCGCTTTTTAATGGCAAAGGTCATCAGCGACCACAATTAAATATACATCAATGGATTACATGATCGATTATAGTACATTACAATATATAACATACTATATTACTTTACTTAAATTAAGTAAATTAAAATTAAATTTCTAACAACTTCAGTACTTTAGTACATCCTTCTGCAGAGCTGAACAATTTATTTAAATTTGTATCTAATTTTAGTAAGTTTCTTTCCTTAGCAATACCGGGGCAGTCTAGGATAAGGTGTTGTGGAGATATTGATGCACCACATTCAGAGAATGATTTTGGGTCGGAAGCTTTGAATATGTAGCAATATTTTAGATTAAAATGACCAATTTGTAGTCGAGTGATGATAACTTGCTCTCTTCTTTTAAGACAGATTTTTGGCAGGGCATGATTCAGTACGGAGTTCCTAACTAGATGTAATTTCGATGGTTTTAATTCCCATTGTGAGTCCTAATATTTGAAACAGGATGTCTTGAAGAGCTGTTAAATGTCTTTTGTAATGCCACGAATTTGAGAATCAAAACTTAAGAAAGATGTTGCCATTTTTGCGGATGTATCAGCTTTCTCATTGCCAGCGATTGCCATATGGGATGGGATGTAAATAAATTCAATTTGTATCCCTTTTTACCTTGAATAAATATAAGTTCTTGGATTTTTTGTACCATGAAATTACCAGAACGTCTATTTTCTAGTGTTTTAAGAGTTGGTCAATAAAGATTGCAATGAGCATGTTATTTGTTGATTTGAAGCTGACTTCAATGGTTTTAAGAACTGTCCATGCTTCGCATGAACAAATGGAAAAATAATCTGGGAGGCGATATGATTCGACTAAATTGATAGACTGAGTGTAGATGGATGGAATCTGTTCGTCAAAGACAAAGATTTAAATAATATTATTAACAATTTTTCGTAAACGTTAATACGTTTGCGTATTGAATGACGTGTATTGCGTATTGACGTGTTGAATGTTTATGCATCAGTTGTTGCCCTGACCTACCCAAGCCCGTCGAAGGGGAAGAGTGACCAAAACGGTTAATATTAATAAAATTGAAACTTGCCCATCTAATATCTCTATTGAAAATGTTAATCAGAATTTAAATTAGTAAGCACTGTGAATTAACCCAAATCACAAGAACTAGTGCTTACTTTTCTAAAAAGTACTTATCCCTGTTCATCTAGTGATGCTTTAAGGATTGAACAGATTACTTTTAATAGACATTTACCCTAATGGTCCTAACTTGTTCTAATGATCCTATATCTTCCTCAACTAGAAATGTTTTAGTTGTGGTGCATTAGAAGTATGTATTTGCGGAAGTTGAATCATGTCTTTTTTTGCTACAGTTACAGGCTACATTGACTAGGTTCTTCTCTAAGGAACCGCATCCACTGTATTTGCACCCAATTTTCTTTGGCTCCAACATTATTTATCTTTCCCACAATTACTTCTTCAAGCTGCAAAGTAGACTTAAAATCAGCTTGGGCTATTTTACGTGCTGCTCTTCTTTCGAGCTGAACGGATGGTATTATATCAGTGAAAGGGAACATAATGAATTTTATTTTTACCAGCTAGCTCTATGTTCGCAAAATTTTAGTCATTTTTCATAAATGAGTGTTCTGATATCTTGATAAAAACATTGTGGTCAGTTAAGTTTAAATTATTGGCTTTGTCACGATTTTCATCGATGTGAGAGCAATTTTGAAGTTACGATTTTGACTTGTGCATGTGTCACTAAAAGCGATTAAATGTTATTTCTCCGAGATGCTTCTTCTGTGATGGGTTCAGATAAACAAGAACTTATTTATTGGGAGCCTCTGGAAGCTGTTATTTGGTCATATTTGTTACTTATACCACAATTCCATGCAACGGTATGAGCATCTTGTCTACTTCTGCATTGTGCTGGCCTCTAGCGAAGAAATACTGAAGTTTTACTCGCATCATTTTATCCCCTGATGGAACAATACTGAAATCACCTACCAGTGCATCGAACTCAATTATTTCAAAATTTGACTTACATCACTTTTGCTCTCAACGGCTCAAATAGACGAATATAAAGAAATAAAGAAAATGTGCCTATCCCCGTACCCTTCACTTCACGACGTATCGACCCTTTGTAGAAGGCCCTCGTAACACACTCCCCTCATCATTCGAAGGTGGGTTCCAGTATGTCATTTTGTTTTTAAAAATGATGAATTTCAAAGTGCAGAATGTTCACCCAGTTATTCAATCTGAGATCTTTCCTAAATGGTAGAGACCATGGACACACTCGGTGACAATAAAATCACAAAAAAATACCCATTGTTTCATTAACCTCAGAAACGGGTTTTAGAATGTTACCATACATACACCTACAATCACTTTATCTAGTGTTGTCATTACCAGGCAACTAAATGATTAAACAGAAAGTTAAGATATCAGGGTGTCGCCACCCGTCCGCTACATGTGTCAATCTTCAGAAAACCATCACAAAATATTGAACTAATATACTAAAAATAATACATAACGAGAATGAGCGGTCCAAAATAAAATCCTGTCACATGATTTAACCTAATTACAAGACGAAATACCAAAACCCCTACGCTATATTTATACGATCAAAGTATTTACAAGCGGCGTAAACGCTACATACATTCCAGACTGCACGGCAACAAGTGAGTCACATTTCTTATCATCCGTAATTGCCCTATTTATCATTACCGCATATTTCACACGCTTGAATGGGATTTTTATAATCTCATACACAAATCATAGTAAAGTCAATAAAAATTTCTGAAGTCATCGTAATAACATTTTAATGAACATTTTACATTTTATCCATGGAACTATGGGTATAGTGTTAAAAAATTAATGATTTGCTTGTATTCATTCCTCATTGTTAATATAATAGAATTGATAATTCCATTATCAAATAGAGGAAGAAGTATAAATATGGAATACCATTTCGTTTTCTAGTGCTTGCAATCGCATAAAAAAGAAATAGTAAAATATTGCACAATGTGAAGGTATACTAATACTGTAATACCTGATGATACGCCAACTGCACTCAATGTGCTTAAAAATGTTCTTTATTTGTTAAAGTCCATACTTTTTTGTTTAGAAAATAGTTTGCAATATGGAATACCACCGATAATGTGCATAAATTCTAAAGAATTTGTCCAAATTGCAAACTGATATTTTTCTATTTCGTTGAGACATGAGAATAATGAAATATATGGAATAATGTATGTAAAACAGATTTTCATTTCCAATAATCACAAATATAATGCTCGTTGTCAAAACGGGCACCAGTCTGCATGTGACCTCAAGTCGCAGATTTCACACATAATCCGTTGTTCCTTCCCTAGTGTTTGCTGAAAACTCTCCAAGCGGAACAAGCGTTCTGCATCTTGATTGTAAAATTGAAAACTTACCCATATAATGTATCTATTGAAATGTTAATCAGAATTTAAATGTAGTAAGGATCTGTGAATTAACACAATGACACGAACTCGTGCTTACTTCTCTAAAAAAATACTTATCCTGGTTCATTCCGTGATACTTTACACAAATTAACTGCTATTATTCCCAATGGGGATCTCAGACATTTCATTGTTGCTTAACGTTGTGTAATATAATTGGGAATTTTATTTCTTCAATAGATGTAACTATCTGACGCAACATTTAAGCAAGTTTTTTTCATTCCTGAATGCCATGATGTCGATTTGGCCGTGATCGCTAAGACAACGTATACTCCTGGCCATGGTATACATATAACTTGGGCTCGCTTCGAATCTTGTCCCATATGAATCTGTACATATTGTCGTGGGGGAAGGGGTTCTGGCACCATGTTGGCACGGGAGTGAAAGGACGTAAGGGCAGACGGTGCCCTCTGGGTCATTCCCTATTCTCGTAAGGGCTAAGGCGGATGAGACGGAAGCAGTATAGGGATGACCCAGTCATGGCAAACTGCAGTTTATTGGAGAGGTGTTACTTCAATAGGCACCTGACGTAGCCCAGCTTCGGCAAAGACGGTCCTCCGGAAGAGCGACTGCGCAGCGAACCATGGCAACTCGAAATGCACGGCGGTCAGTGGCGAGGGCGGGAAGCTGCTAGCAGGACCCGGAGGGTCGGTCTGGACTAGCAGGGTGGAGGAGTGTCGGCAGGCCAGTTAGGGTCGATTTGAACCGACGGAGTGGTGAAGCGAGGTCGCAGGGCCAGTAGTGCCGATCTGAACCGACGGAGGGGTGAAGGGAGGTCGGCAGGGCCAGTTAGGGCTTATCTGAGTTCATGTAACTTTGATTATCAAATTCATAACCATAAATTGAAGCAAATTAGTGAATTCCGAATTTCGACAAATTACGTGAAAAGTATAAACAATAATTAACCACGTGTCGGTAGTACGGATTAACACCATGAATACTTCTGCCGAATATCGTTACTTTCCACCAATGTATTACAATAATTATCCTACACATCGTCACCAATAGGCAAGAAAGTAATATAAAAAACTTTATCAGAAGTCAAATTTTGTTTTTAGAACTTCGACTGCCAGAGAATCTACCCACGCCCTGGGCCCAGCACAGAGAACATCTAATGATTAAAAAAAAAGGCAATTTCAAGATAATCACATACGAGGCCCATCGGTCCATCACCCAGCACACCTTTATTCCTCGTATTATGAATCGGTGGGGTAACCAAGCCCCTCCTGGCCCCATAGAGACAATGTGTCGGTGTGTGGTCGGTCCACGACACAACGACCAATAGACACTATGTGGCGGGATAAAATGGCCAATAATAAGTCACTTCAAGACAGTATGGCATACGTTGCATAGCGCTCCCTCAAAGAACCACTTTATTACTCGCATTATGAACAGGTGGAGTAACCAAGCCCTGCCTGGACCCACATAGACAGTATGTGGCGCGATACAATGACCAATAATAAGTCACTTCAAGACAATACGGCACACGTTGCACAGCGCTTCCTCAAAGAACCACTTTATTACTCGCATTATGAAGAGGTGAGGTAACCACGCCCTGCCTGGCACCACATACTATGTGGCGGGGCAAAATGGCCAGTAATAGGTCACTTCAAGACAGTATCACATACGTTTCACATCGCTTCCTCGAAGCACCACTTTATTTCTCGAATTATGAAAAGGTGGGTAACCACGCCCTGCCTTGCCCCACAGTATGTGGGGGGGACAAAATGGCCAGTAATAGGTCACTTCAAGACAGTATCACATACGTTGCACATCGCTTCCTCGAAGCACTACTTATTACTCGCATTATGAACAGGTGGGGTAAGCACGCCCTGCCTGGCCCACAAGTCAGTTTCCAACCACAATGGCGAAAGGGTCACATGAAGACAGTATCACATTCGTTGCCCATCGCTCCCTCACATGCTCAACTTTAGTTCTTGCCTTATGAACTGATGGGTAACCACGCCCTGCTTGGACCATTCAGTGAGTGTAAGAGACGTTCGCATACACAATGGGCAATTGACCAAGACAGTATTACATATGTTACCCAGTATGCATTACACACTTAACTGTATGCCTCATAACTTGAACTGGGGGATTATCCCAGTCCTGTTTGGCGCTATCTAGGGAGTATGTGGCCGTCCCGTAATGGAAGGCCCATAGCTGACTTCAGGTTATAAACACTTGCGGGAAAGTCTCTCCTTACATTATGTTTTGTTTCATTCTTCTTTTGTACGTGGGATGACAAAGGTTATTTCCTCTACAAAGATAGTATGTGGTTGTTTAAAAATTTAATATACAAAATGTTTTTTTCAGAATTTAATCAATCCCTGGATTTTCTCTGTCTAATTTATTGTAAATGAGTCGTTTCTGCCTAACCTTACTTACCTTGGACCAGCAAAAAGAGCATTTGGCGGTTTCAAACAAAACGTCAATACCACATTCAAAACAAATTACGAAATTTATGTTTTGATTCGCTTTATTTATTTCTAGTTTTGGTAGTATTTCGTTACTTACTTTTACATTTGTTATTATTATGCGTCTCATGATTTGTTATATCTTGTTAATTTTTGCTAAAATGGCCCATAAAAGATCATTTCTTGAAATTAATATGGTTGCTGTTTGAAAATATTTCTATATTAGAAAAAACATTCTTTTCATTATGAGAAAATGTTTTCTACATACAGTCCAAAAAATAGATTACAGAGAAAAAATAGACATTATTTTCATGATGAGAAAATGTTTTCCATATAATGGAAAATATGGAATTATGTACACGTAAGCTTCCGCGGCTCGAGTCCATGACTTCTTGGACCGCCAGCCAATCAGAGGGATCTCTCTGCCAATCACGCGCACCTGCCCCACCCGAGAGCCCAGGCAGAACAGTATTTAACACCGGACGCATACAACGTCATGTACTTCATGCACTACCCTGAGGAAGCGGACATGACAGGCAAAACGTCGGCCTCTCAGCCAACGACGGGGCGTCACCCGGACAGCCAAGAAGTCAAAAGCATGAAATTGTATGGAAAACATTTTCTCATAATGAAAAGAATGTCCATTTTTTCTCTGCATAATCTTTCAATATTTTCTCAAAGATAATTTTTACTTTCCCGTATACATACGTATATACTGAGTAATATACAGTATAGTGAATGTTATGTAATGCTGCGCGAAACTAGTGGTGTTACAAAATGGCACAGACTTTCCCATATTAGTTTCCTATTTTCTTGGGTCTGGGCTAGCTATTCGCAATTGCCACACACTCGTGCGAGTTTCCTTCTATCGCCGCCCAAAGTACATTTTTTTTGACATTTTCTTAATTTTTCGGTTTCCTAGGGTAGAACGGAAATATTAAAGAACAGTAAAACCTCATCCTAAATGGCAATTTTATTTGAAAATTTGGAGCCGATTTGAAAAAATGACGTTTAAGCGCTACTGAAATGCGAAATTTGAAGCTCTTTTTCACAGAAAACTTTTGAGTTCTCGGAAAACTTCATTTGAAGTCATTTAAAGCACTTACACTCATAAATACAATAGTGTTTATAAATTACTGGAAATGTGCATTTTAAAGGTGTGAAAGATCTTTAAAAAATACATTTGTGTGATTTTTGCAAAAACAAAAAATACCCCAAATTGAACTTAACGTAATATTGAGGAGTGCAATTTACAATATCCGTTCGAAAAGTTTTGGAGCTATTTCTGAGAAAATGGCATTTGAGCGGTTCTGAAAATGCGGAATTTTGAGCTATTTTTCACAGAAAACT
The DNA here is from genome assembly GCA_031308135.1 of Acheta domesticus. Classification (NCBI taxonomy): domain Eukaryota; kingdom Metazoa; phylum Arthropoda; class Insecta; order Orthoptera; family Gryllidae; genus Acheta; species Acheta domesticus. Next base: position 11,456 of record JAHLJT010005951.1, read on the forward strand.
GTTGAGTTCCCGAGAAACTTTACTTGACATTAAAGCACATGCTCTCATAAATACGATAATAATAAATTACTTCAAATGAACTTTTTAGAAGAATCAAAAGTTTTCTGTGAAAAAGAGCTTCAAATTTCGCACTTTTGGAAGTGCTTAAACGCCATTTTCTTAAAAGCCGCTTCAAATTTTTCAAAGAAAATTGCCATTTAGGACTATGTTTTAGTGTCCTTTAATATTCTAAAATTAATATTTCCGTTCTACCATTAGGAAACCGAAAAAGTAAGAAAATGCCCAAAAAAATGTGCTTTGGGCGGCGATAGATGGCAGTTGGTGAATGTGTGGCAAGTCTGAATAGCTATCCGGGACCAAAGGAAATAGAAAATGTGGGAAAGTCTGTGCCATTCTGTAGCACTACTAGTTTCTAATAAGGAGAATTAGGCAGTAGCGTTTAGTGCAGACAGACGTTTTGCCGTAAAGCAATTTTTAGATGTGAATGACTCAGAAATCGATAATTCGAACTACACAATGAAGACAAAGTACTTTACTACATATGAGAAGAAGATTATCAGATTTCTGATATCTGATATCATCATATTGATATGAGTTTTTTCGTCTGTTTTTACATCAGAATTATGAGCATTTTGTTGAATGGTCACAACTTTGATGAGAAATACAGGATAATTAAATGTAATTTTTTCATAAGAATTCATGAGAGTAAAAGTTATAATGTCGAAAATTAGAGTTTCCGAAAATAAAATTCGAATGCCATGGGCTCATCTTAGTGTGCCACTCCACACGACTTCATGCGTGGATATTTTATTTCGCTTTACTCCATCATAAGGAAGCTGTACGTAAGGGAAGATCGAGAGCGCTGGCCAGGAAGGGCATGTTGTTTTGCGAATTCTGTAGTTTCGTGATGAGTGCGTAAGAACATCGATTATTATTAATTAAATATTATTATATTAAATTATTATTATTTAATTAATTTGATAATTGCTTAAGAACTTCATGTAAAGTAATGCTCAAAATTCAAATGTGTATGTATAATTTATGGCCACGAGTTCTTTCAGATTTGACGAAGGTCAACGTGTATTTGATGAATGTCCATGTCCAGTTTCCATACAGACATTTCATTGAAATTATCTGTAAATATTTCGGGATATAAAACGCAGACGACTGCACCTATAATACCACGATGATGGTGAACCATACCTGTCTAGGATCAAGTCAGTCACCTGTCTGGGCATCAAGTCAAGCACAACAGGTGAATTTAGTATCAGTCGTGAGGATTCAGAAGGATAAGGTGCTTTGATTCTATCTTCCTTAGCCAAACAGACGGTTCTTGGTCTGACGAATTTGTCAGAAGGGTTAGCTTCAAGATCGTTCTAGGGGCAATATTACAGACTATGAGTTACCGTTTGTTTTCCTCGGGTAGAGAGCTCAACCGCTGATTTTCAAAAACCTCTAGACGCCGTTAGCCTCGACTGGCTTAGGTGACACTGGGCCTGAGGCGCTGCTCCAGCTAGGACAAGCTGTAAGCTCCCTACATTAGTGGGAAGTGCAGCGTATGTGGATGTGTAAGTAAGGTCTGAAAGTAGAACAAGGAAGAGGAAGGAAAGATCACGCGCTGCCCATAACCTATTTATTAGGCTACTAAACCGGCTCTCGCGTAGAGTTGATTGGAGAAATCAAAGCAACTACCATTCAGACCAGTCGTCCAACAGATCTCTCCTCCAGACAGCCGCTGTATTCGACCTGGCTGTCTAGCTAGAGTCCAAAATCCTGCCACCGACGAAACTCAAACCTAGTACTTCCCGGTCAGAGGTATTGCAGTGACATCAATTGATGCCACTTCAGCCGGTATCAGGCCCTTTAACTGTGACCCTTCTTGGATCGAAATTCTAGACGAGGCAGTCAGGAACCTTCCTCGCCGACACTCGAGGCGCCGGGACGATCGATCTCTCGCACGCAGAGCGTCGCGGCGCAGCGAGGGAAAAAAAAAGAGCGCGAGTGCGGGCGCCGCGGGTCGCAGCTCATTTTCATAGGCGGCGTAATGGCGCTGTTTGAGCAGGTCTTGCGACGTTATTGCCAATCTGCCGCCTCGGGCCCGCGGCGCCGCGACCGCGCGCCCTGCGCAAATATTTGGCTCCCCCCTCTCCCCCCTCCACCCGCCCAACCGCCACTCGACCCCACTCCGCGCGCCGCCAAGCGCAGCGCGGCGCCTGCGAAATGAAACGCGCTCGCCCCCCGCGCCTCCTGTTGTAGGGCGCTACCTGCCGCGCACCCAGTGGTAGCAACATTGTAGAAACTAGGCTGAACTAAGGGAAGAGTCACGGTGTAAGATATATAGGTGTGTCAACTAGCCGCGTTTTGGACAAAATTTTTGAAGCCAGTTTGAGGCTAGTTCCTCGCTTATACGTACGTTGCGCACGATCAAGTTGGGCATTCATGATGGCGTCTCGCGATTTAGTGGCTTCCACTAGAGGTTACAAAGCTATTAAATGGATCACCATCTTGTCCCAAAAATGCCCAAGTCGTTCGCAGCGCTTACATAGCGAGAACTGTGAGAACTAGCCTTACATTTGCTTCAGTTTTAGACCGGGAGTGAACCCATCTATATCTCTTACACCGTGGGAAGAGTCGAGAGGTTACTGCTCAAAATAACTACATTATCGGAACCCCCCAAAAATATTGATTAGTGATTCCGGGTGCGTCAGCTATTGTCATTAGTCTCGAAAGTTAAGTGCACGCTTTTCATCACGGAAGGAGGCGGTGATCTTCCCCCTCTGGATGGTGAGATCCGACGACTTACACATACGCTTGCAGTGTTTTCCCCAACCAGGTGTCTCCACCAGCGGGGCACCGCCCCAGCCGCGATAAGCTATAAGCTGCCGACTGGTCTCACGACAAGTGTGGAAGTGGAGTGTATGTAAGTGTAAGAATGTGTAAGTAAGGGGTGAGGATAGGACAAGGAAGAGGAAGGAAAGATCGAGCGCGGTCTGTGGCCCGTTGGTTAGGGTTTCTGCTCCCTCATTCACCTAGTGTTGATCTGAAAACTCTGGTGTTAGTCCTAAATTACCGATCAGAGAAACCAGCCCCAAGAATTCTTCTCTCGAAAAATCCTGTCACCGTCGGGACTCGAAACTTAGGACTTCCCTGTGATGCCCTGTTACTACAGTGAAGTCAATTGATGCTCTGACTCACCAAAGCCGGTCATGTACTTATTTCGTAATACTATTGGAATAAGGGAGATTCACACTTTCTCGAAGAATTCAGTTACTTTTCGCCATGAACACTGAGTTGAACATGTTTCTGTAAATGTAACTGAAATGTTTTATAAACTCTAAATCGTTGTACATCAGATATAATTATACATAATGAATATTTTTTAAAAGGGACATATATGACAAACGGTTGCTGAACATTGTATATACACTCCTTATCTTTGCATTTACAATCACTCAATCTTAGAACTTAAAAATATTCGCTCGCTTTAAAATCTTCGCTTTGCTAAGTTTAACACACGCTCTTCCGCTACTGATGTCTGCTGCTTTTGGTGGTTTGATAGAGATTTGATGTAATCGATAAGAAAATTGCATATCTTGAAGTAGAATTCGATCGGCTGACGAGTGTTGTTTATAAATATTTGAGTTTTGTTAATAAAAGTAATAAATAAACGCTATTGCAAGAAATTATTACACACATTTCTAATATTCTAAGAGATCAATCAATCAGTGTTGATTATGCAAATACTATGCGAATTATTATTAAGCTGATCATGCCTTGACAAAATTAGCATTCTAAAACTTTCGTAATTTTCGATTTCAAATTATGTTGTGATTATAAACATTTAATTTCTTTTAGAAAGAGTGATTGATTTAGAAACAAGGTTCAACCAAAAATGTCTGACTTGCTGGAATCCCCTTGACTTCCAATATTCCTTTAAGGAATGGATTTAGCTGAATACCAAACTGTCAATATTTTTTTTATTTAATATCGGCTCCGGCTTTTTTCTTCCTGCCTGGCCAGCATTTTTGACATATTCTGCTTTCCCTTATACACTCCCTCTTTATAAAAGCGAACCTTCATTCTTATGTTTTTTTTATTTTATTGATATATACATCATCAAACCAAAATCCTTTCTTCAGTATATTCCATTCTGTCTGTCCTTAATTTTCTCCTGAAATCTGTGAAAATATTAACGGAAGTTTTGAAAGTCTTTAAGTTATATTATCGTCTTACAGCTATCATATTGTTGGCGTTTTAGATATTAAAATTATTATTCCATGTTTTTGTAATAAATGAATTTATAACTGTAATGAACGACTTAGAACCAGTTATCATGAATAGTACATTAAAAATTGTGGACGATTAGTAAAGTCCTTAGTAAAGAACTGTTTTTACACCCTTGATCCTTTGCATCTATCAAGAATCATTTCATTGCCATGATGAAGAAATGGTTCTTTATAGAGGAAATATCTATGTTAAAATAAAAGACCTGAAGGTTAATATTAATAGATAAAGGCATACACTTACAGAGATCCTTTGCTACTTGCTAAATTTATTAATTTGTTTTTCCTCTGCATACAAAAATCCTCCGGTATCATCAGTTTTTTTGGTCAAAACTACGTTTTCGAAAACCATATTTTACTCGGTCTCATTCCTTTGGCTGTCTTTTACCTTCATCTTTAAGCCTCGTTCGTCCAAACGCGAACCCACGGGACAGAGTCTCGGGCAGGAGTTTCCGCGGAACTGTGAAAGGGGGCGCATTCAGGGAAGAAAGATGGTTGGACCATCTTTCCTCCTTTCACTCGTTACTCTTTGTTCTGGGCCATGTAATAATTTTCTACGTGAGAATGACATAAGTTTAATGAATTCTGGAAACGTATGGTGTGATGTTCAATGCATCGTTTATGAGAAGTTCTCAGACGCTCATTCTTCCTTTACAAAGAATCTAAAATAGCATATTTCATTTGTATAGTAGTTCTAAAGAAAACATTGGAAGATTAAATTTAAAATTGTTCATTAAATATAATTATGTTTTGAATATTTTAAATAAAATATAAATGAATAATGAACTTATAAATGAATAATGAACTTATGAATGAATATAAATGAATAGACTTAGATATGAAGAAATATTATCAGGCTAAATACATTAAACTAGCTTTCTCAGATAGTTTTGAAATTTCACAATAAAAGAGGTTTCTTTCAGAGTATACAAAGCGTGATAAAAGTTCAATTTTTCGCACTAGTGCTCAAAGTGAGGCGATCTCAGATATTCAGATAAAAATGCGAATACGACAAATAATTCAAAATGCTTTCTTCTGATCGCATCAGCGACTACTGAACTTATTGTAACATAGTAATTTGTGTAAAAACTGTAAGAAGGAAACTCAACTCCGGTGATGGAGGCATAGTGGGGATATGTACGAAAAACATCCGCAGGTAATAGACCAAACTTACTTTCACTAACATCTTGTGGTGAATTTAGAAACTTATCTGGGTGACCCATAAGTTTGTTGGCCATTGGCCTAAAATGCTTTAGAAGGGTCTCCCCATTGACCGCGTGATATGGCAAATGTTTCTGTTTCGCTAATTAGCTGTCGATACTTTTCGTTCATGCCAACAGTTGAGTCTCCTCCTTATAGTCTTCATGGTGATTTGTATATATAAATTAAAATAAATGTCAGTAAGGCTGTCTCAAAAGAGTCAATTGCACACGTGGTAGAAAAGATTTTATTTTGCTCCTAGTATTGCGCCACTCGGCTTATCGACTTTGTGTCGCAACATTTTCTACTCACAAAATCAAATGCCACTTTTACCTCTCTTATCTTAACGAAATATTTTCGTATTAGAACGTAATAAAAACTTCAAAATTTATTATTCTTGTCATAGTTATATTATCCACTAATCTAAAAAAGAACAAGTTGTCCAAAACTAAAACATGTCTACTACTCGAAATAGGAAGTGAAAGGAGTTGCGAGCAGCCAGATGAGCCACGTCAACCAGACACTTCCGCTTGAGGTTTTCTATTCATTTCTTTTGCAAACTTGTCTTAATTTTCTTCTTGGCGGCGAAAGAAACGGATTCAGCGAACTGAAGAAGTCGGTCAAGGCGCCCTCCAGAAACCAAGGAAGAAGAGCCAGCTACATTACGCGATGTTGCATCTGCAACTAACTGCTCCCTCAACTCCTTCAGTGTGAGAGACAGTGTACTCTGCCATCTGCAACTTCGACGTATTCACGTGAAGGTTTTTGTTATATTTTGACTTGCTTACAACACAGCACATTGGGGGAGTTTATTTATCATAGTCATGCATTAGACATACCGCTAGTCTCCCCCTCCCGTTTCAGCCATTTTAAATGTATTGCTAGGCAATGAATTTTGGCAGTACATTTTGACACCTTATTCCGACCAATCCCCCTAGGCGTGCTAGTTGACCCCTCAAAGTATTTTTTCAAATTACGAATAATATGAGTAGTAAGTTTGGTATAAATTGTGCTAGGTCCTACTGTGATGTTTCTAATTTTTCTTTAATGAATTAAGTTCACTAATAAAATAAACAGAAATATAATTATATTAGGGCCGATGATTCTACGGCACACATCGTAGACTTGTATAAGGTAACTTTTCGTTTGATTAAATTAAAAACATTTTCAAATTTCAAATCAAAATGAAACATTTACAATATAAAATAACACTCAGAAAAAATCAATGAGAGAAGAACTTTACACAAACAATTAAAGAAAAAACTTAACAGTCTGTTCGTATTCTCAATATCCGTCTTCCTGCTCTCGTGTACAAGTCGTCAAACATATTTCCCAAATCCTTCAGCAAATTTCAGTATCCATAGGACATACAATCAGAAAATCTTCAATTAAAAAAAAAATTACTTCATAAAAACATGTTAATTTCTTATAAATTACTCAGCGTTTCCCATACAGATTTAGGTGCAAATGTAATTCATTGTGGAAAACATCAAATCCTCGGAGTGCATAGAGTATACCTAATAATATTTATTAAACGTAAAGGGAACATACGTATTTGACGTACAGGAAAACATTGCCCAAAGGTAACAAAATAAGAACGACAGTTATAGAAAACAGGTATCAGAGCTTTGTTTTCTAAAACTAGTGGTGCTACAACAGCACATACTTTCCAGTATTATTGGAAGCAGTTAAGTAGAATTGAAATATTGCCCTTTCTGCCCTACTAACACCTTAGATATTATTTGAAAACGTCCAAGTCAACCAAGAAGGATCAACCACGGTGTAAGCTATATAGATGTGTTAACTAACCGCCTTTGGGGCATATTTTCTGAAGCCAGTTTGACGCTAGTTCCTCGCTTGTCCGCAAGGTGCCTTCGATCGGTTTGGGTCGCGGTGTAAGGAATACATCTTAAGATGACATCTTAAACTGTGGTTGTTACACATTAGGCAACCAATCACGACCTTGCCCGAATGAGACCCAAAGATCGCAGCTTATACGCGAGAACTGTGAGAACTAGCCTCACATAAGCACTCACATTCAGTTTTAGACTGGGAGTGAACACACCTATATATCTTACACAGTGCAAATTACTCGCTGTTTCCATCGCAGTGTTGTGAAAACTAAGTGAATTCCACAACTGCATAAAAATATAATACAAAAGTTTTGTAAACTTATATTGGAAAAAGAAGTCTGATGAACGACGAACAAAGAAATAATACACAAAATTGCAAATTCTAATTTACGACGCATCCAGCTGTCCGAAGCGCAGAAAATTTACAGCGGGCTATTATGTTTGTCATAAAATTATAGAAAAACTATTCGTATTTTTGAAAAAATTAAATATGAATTACTACTATTTGAAGATGTAGTACTGATAAATATTGAGAAAACTAGCTGTCATCTATAGCCGCTCAAGGTATTTTTTGACATTTTCCTAATTCTTCGGTTTCCTAATGGTAGAACGGAAATATTAATTGTAAAATATTACAGAACACAAAAACCTCACCCTAAATGGCAATTTTCTTTTTGAAAATTTTGTAGCCGTTTTTAAGAAAATGGCGTTTAAGCGCTACTAAAAATGGGAAATTTAAATCTCTTTTTCCCAGAAAATGTTTAAGTTTTCAAAAAACTTCATTTGAAGTCATTTGAAGCCCTTACATTCACAAATATAATAATGTTTACAAATTGCTGGTAATGTGCATATTAAAGGCTTGAGAGAACTTTCAAAAAAATTAGATTTGTGTAATTTTTTAAACAACAAAAAATCCCCAAATCCTATGAACTTTACGTGGTATTAAAGAGTGCAATTAGCATTATTCGTTCCAAAAGTTTGAAGACAAAAATTGGAGCCATTTATAAGAAAAAGGCGTTTGAGTTTTTTTAATTCAATATTAAGGACGTGAAATATAAGGCGAAAAAATTCATTTTTGTAATTTTTGGAAAAAATAAAAGAATAGAGCAATATGGAGTTTATGTCATCTCATAGAGTATATTTAATACTATCCCAACCAAAAGTTTAAAGAAAAAAGTTTGAGTAGTTTTTGAGAAAATCTTGTTTTTGTAATTTTTTAAAAATTGCACATATTGATGTGCTAAACTACTACAATGTTGTGCCAAAATTACTAAAATTTTCAAAAAAAAACGTACTTGACCTTAATGAAAGAACTCACTTTGAAGAAGAAATTTTATTTCGAGGAAAAATCTCTATCTGCAATTTTATAGTTAGAGGAAGAAGCTGACAAAAATTCAAACTTTTGCAATTTTCGAAAATTCAGATTTTTTAACCGACATGAGACCTATGCTATTGTCTTAAATGACCTTCAGACTATTCAGCAACAAAATTTAGTCAAAATTGTTGGGGCCATTTTTTTTGAAAATTTGAAAATGTCCCAGGGGCTTCATATAAAGTACCCTCCAAAATTAAAATATAGATTTCAAATTCAAATGGACGCGAGATCATTTAGATCGATCGGGGAGTATCAATTTTGGAGAAAATTGACTGAACGGTTTAGTCGCTAGCGTTGTTCACAAACGGACGGACTGACAGACGTTTTGCTTTCAATTGGTTTTTTCGGTATCTAGGACCAACAAAATAGGGATTCTGGCTGCACCACGTGTTAGGAGACTTTTTTAATAATTTAGGAACTGGATTTATCTACTCTTTTGCTACCAGGGCCCTGTAATAAGAGTTTTTCTGCCGAAAATCCGCCGTTTTTTTCGCGCAGCATTACATAACTTTCCATATACTATACGTACGTGCGTATACTATACGGGAAAGTATACTTTCCCGAATACTTTTATTTACTTATACACGTATTTTTATAAAAATTAAGATTTAATGATTACTTACAGGCCGTAAGATACTAAAATTTGATTAATGTGGTAAAACTAATTAATTGTATTGGAATAGTGATGAGCCCTCCTTGCTTTCCTGATAGTAAGTTGTTCAGAAAGATTGAAAAGGAGAGTTTAGGTCTGATGTTGATGAAACGTTTACGTCTTCTTGAAAGCTGCAGAGCTCGGCTACGTTACAGTAAGTACAGATTGATATGAGGTAACTACATATTAAAAATCTATTGTATTTTCTGTGAGATTTATTTTTTATTGATTAGAAATCTTTGTTATACAAGAAAGAAACATATTTTAAATCTCGACATTAGATGTTGTCCGCTAGCCTCCTCAATATTTCGCTTACACGATTTACACTTCTGAAGGAAATTAATTAGGTTGTTGGCCATTACCTCTTGAATCCGCACCAGAAATCCAAGTCCAACCATTCGCGAATAATTCATGCAAAGTTCGTTAGCATAAAGCCAGCATAAATTCACCAAATTCTATTCTTCGGTCACAGGCCTCGAATTTTAACTTTCAACGTTTTTGGGATTTCCATGGGGCAAAACCTGAGTTCTTTGTTTATAATGCGCATGCTGCTTCCTGCGGTAATGGGTGAAGCAGGCGATATGAAATTCGAATTAATACTTCACATTATACTTCACTTCTGTTTATGACTTCAAATTATTATAGCAGTTATAATTTATCGAATATTGAAATACCTAAGTTACATTACGCCACTCTATGGAATGAATTGATTTTTGATCTGGATTAGTAAATCCGGGAGCGTCAACTGATAAGGTCTTAGACCCGTAAGTGTAGTGCATGGTTTTTGCTCGGAAGTGGAGGTAATCTTTCCTCGCTGCATTGTGGTGATCCGGCGCGCGGCCTACCGCCGGCTGGCGGATTTTCCCCAACCAGATATCGTCCAGTGGGGCATAGCCCCAGCCGGGACAAGCTCGAATCTGCTCGATCGGCTCGCGGTCAGTAGACAGTTTGTTATGATACTGCTTCGGCATTCACGTGGTATTGATCGAAGAAACCGCGTAAAACTACCGATCAGAGCAGCCGGCCGCGAGAATTCTCCTGCAGTCCAGTGACAACTCGAACTAGCTATGTAGCTCTGTCGAAAATCCTGCACCGCCGGGGCCCGAACCCTAGGACGTCCCTCAGAGGTACTACATTGACATCAGTTGATGCCCTGGTCCACCTCTCCCGATCCCGGTCTGTCGCATGAATGTAAAACATCCATGTGAACTCCATCTGGGACGTAACTTTCTCCGCCGTCGCCACGGGGGCCGTTGGAGGGCGCCGACGCGGGGCGGGCGCGGGCGTCGCGGCAGATTCGAGCGCGGTGACGCCATCCGGTTTCGATTGGGCGCGGCGCGCACAATTGGCCCCGCCGTTTGAGCTTGTTAGTCGCGGGGGGCACGCCCCGGGGCGGAGCGACGGCGGCGTCGCATGCGACTCGGCCAACGCCCGGCCCGGCGCGGCGCGGCGGAGGGGGCCAGCACACGACGTTCGTTTGTCTAGGCGCCAGATGCGTAAACACC
>JAHLJT010005952.1:0-39585 GCA_031308135.1 Acheta domesticus
CCGATATCTTTAGAAGAGTAACAATAATTCTAATAAGTGTCTTGTTTAACAAAGCACTTTATCTTTAGGGACCAAATGAGAAAAACTATCATGTCAATAAATTCACCCTTGCCTTTATTATGTTTCGATCTCCTAATAAAAATTATGAAAACAATACTCACATTGATATATGATAACTCAATGTTGATGCAAATGCTCTATCTTCATTATTTATTAGCATTTCAATATCTACACTTGATTTTGAGCCAGCAATAACAGGAGCTGCTGCTTCAATCAATTTATTATCTAATCTCTTTTCCAGCTCAAAATTCTGGAAGCAAAAGCCTTTATTACCATTAGCAAATTTAAAACTACACTAATAATCAAGAAATTTTAGATTACTGACCTGACTTTCGGATGAAGCAATAATATTTGTACCAGGTCTCATGTGCAATGCATTTCTCAAAATGGGACTTAAATTTAATGATTTTGCCTTGGGATTTCCTGTATCTCGAACCCGCAATAATCAGTGCGACCAATGAGGTCCTGAAATTTCTTGATTCCAAGTTGTGCCATATGGCTTCGAACCTATCAATGCGAATTAAACAAATGTGCATTAATTAATTAATTATTAAGTAAGCAGTGAAAACAGATTGTTTCATTTACATCTTTTATTCCATTACAAATACAGTGAAACCTCTGTATATCAATTTTTAACGGACCATGAATTCTGAACACTGTATAGAGGAAAACACTATAAAGAGGAAGACTGTATACACAATCTTGTTGGGACTGAAAAAAATTGATGTAACAGAGGAAAACATTATATGGGGGAACGTTATAAAGAACTTTCACTGTATTTCTAACTGAAAGATGCATTACAATAGAAAAATTCACTGAATGATAAATTGGTTGAAACCACTGATTTCATTCAAGCCGACTTGCACAAATTAATGCAAAGAATTTTAATTTGAGAACTTGCCTCCTCAGCTAACATGAATAAATAATTTATGACGTCTTCTGGTTTCCCAGCAAATTTTTTGCGCAGAACAGGATCTTGAGTTGCTATTCCTACTGGACAAGTGTTAAGATGACACTTTCGCATCATAGTGCAACCCATAACAATCAATGGAGCAGTACTAAATCCAAATTCATCAGCACCCAACAATGCTGCTACTACCACATCAAAACCTTGAAAAAGAAGACCATAGTTAGAAACAAGAATATCATTTAATAAAATAAGAAAGAATAATACAATTTATATTTAGATATTTCCCAAGTTGAATTTGTCTATATTTTATTATTTAATTGTTTATTCCTATAAGGAACAAGTAGAAAAAAATCGAGTAAATTGCTGGCAGTAGCTAATGATTAAAATAATATAATACAAAATAAAATAAAAGACTAATTAAAGAAGATTATAAATTAAGAAATATATTTTATATTGAGTTTTAGAAGAAGATAACATACTATGCAAGAAGCACGTAATTTTGAAGCTTTCACTTTTATATCAAACCTAAATGAAATGCACACCTGCAAATAGTTCCCTTTAATTACCTCTTTCCAAACTATTACACCCACTGCCTTTTAACAAAAGGCTATTAATCCTGTCACCACTCATCAGTGAATTCTAGTTATTGGTAATTGATTATTCTATTTTCACAATTAACATATCACAATATTCATGTAATATAACAACATCAACAGCAGCAGCAGCATATACTTCCTGCATTATTTGTAATTGTTAAGTCGTATTAAAATACAATGCAACCTGCAAAGCTTCCAATATTTTTGCCCATGCTGAGATTTGAAGTAAGCTACTTAGGTTGGATCTCTGCAATTTTTGTAAGCATACTTTGCTCTATTCAAGAAAACAAATTTTGAGTATTTGAAAAAGTTTGAAAAGATTGTTGAGGCTGCATGTAAAGTAACTCCTAAAAAATCAAAATTTCTGTTTTGAATTCAAGGGGCCTACAACCCGCTAAATCCATCAGGATATACCCATTTTGGTGAAAAATCCCATGAACAGATTAGATGCTTGTGTTGTTCACAGACACATGACACTTTTTGTGTAACATTTCATGTAACATGAAACATGCTTTCTGTAACATTTCATGTAACAAAGAACCAAATTAAATTGTCATAAATAAAGTAGACATGATTTAATTACATATTAACTCACAACAATGTCTTTGAATACATATTTAAAGTAACTGCAAATGGGTTACTAACATTTTGGTCCTTTATATATTTAGGACTTCAGAGAACAAAAGAACAAGAAATTAGATATATCATATGGATTAATTCATTTTATAACAATTTAAAAGTAAACAAGAAGCTTGAAGAGTAGGTATATTTCCATCCATTGATGTAGGAGAGGAAACAAGTAAAAATGTTACACTGTACATTTTAATATTTTATTTGTCTGTTATAGGTGGTCATTCTTCTAAATCAGGCCTGCACAGCATTTTGCACTTTCACTGACGTCAGGAGCTGCGCGCGAGCAGTTATGGGGCAAATGCAAAAATTGATGAAGGATAGGGAGGAGACTCATTCTAAGAGTGGGGATCACCAATTGGAAGCTGCAATCCGAACCATAGTGTGTAAATTGAAAGAGAAATTGGCGAGAACATGACTGTCACATACAGTTAAAGTAATATTGCCTTTTGAATTATATCGTAAATGTTTGTGGTCAATATATGACAGTGTGAAATATGAAACTACAACGAATTATACATATCTGATTTGGACACCAAGTATTATAATTGCTTGTAGGGCTGATAATGTAATTTGCTTTTCTACGATGTATACAATCACAAATTTAGTATTGTCTAAAAACAAAATTATGATACTGAATTATTTTTGTTTGATGGTGACAGCAATAAACTATTTTTTCATTAACTATGTTAAATTGAATACGACAGCTCTATCAAAGCTCAATTTTTTTTATTAAAAAGAAAAAGAAAAAAAGAGAGAAATGGTCACAAATATATGTGCTGTTAAACACTACCCTACTTGGAATTGCCACATATTTTACTTTTATGTCAATCTTGACGCGAGAGATTGTACTCATAATTTTCTTCATTTTGCTACGATTTGGAGATTATAACATTCCTGGTGAACAACCAATTTTTAAATTGTAATTATTTGCTAGTTAAGAAATAAATAATAAAGTTTTTGAAAATGCTACTGCTTTAAAATATTGTTTTAGAGTCAACGAGCATGTTCATTTTAAAAAGGTTAAAAAAAGGAAAAAACATACAGTGGTGGGCACAACAACAGTTCACAGAATTTAAAAAGTGAATTATGACTCTTGTAACTTGAATTACTAGATGTTATCCATTTAAACAAGTGGGCATAGAAGTTTACAGCCTGGATCATTGTATTAGATTCCCAGGCATTCAATCTATGCGCCGCTCCATGCTACGTCAGACTTCTCCCCTCCCCGCAAAGCTTCCTACTCCCCACTACTTGCACTTTTGGCGCTATCGCGTCAGCAGGCGTTGTTAGGCCTGATCTAAATATTAATACACAGACAAATTCAGATCAAAATTCAAGATTAAAAACAATGGTATATTAAAAATGCGATGGGAATATTGTAAATGTAAAATTTTGAGGTTTTCTAGAAACTTATCTCTTATTGACTATAAATATAGACAGTGAAGCAATGATAGTATGTGTGTATCACTAGAAAGATTATTCAGAGGCTAGATCAAATTACTGATGTAGCTACTACAGTTAAAGTTTACCAATTGGAATATGAATGGCAAGCGTGACACAGGATGAGCTAAAATGACATCCATTCATTGTAAGTGAACTGTCTGCCACTACTGCCGAGTTAAGTTCACCAAGTGCAAGTTTTCTTTATTTAAAATCTACCACACTAATTTCTTTTAATATCTTTCTAAAACTTGATATCTTAATAACTATTCACAAGGTATCATTAAGATACTTTCTTTATAATTTTGTAACCAAGTATCTCACCCAAATGAATAAGCTTATATTGTACAATTATGTTAATTAATTAATTAATAAAATGTTTGTAACATGCTTTCAAAATTGCCTCTTCGTTCCAAGAGATTTTCAAAATTTGGGCAAGAATTTCAAGAGATCACAATAAATAAAATATTGACAAACATGAAATTATGAAAATAAAATTTAAAATAAAATATAAAATATAACTACAAATCTGATGTTTTTCACATTTAATTCTCATGAAAAAGAAGAAGAACTCACCAGTTCTTATCTGCCCATCAGCCTGTCCAACTACCCGAGACCGAAGGTTATTTAGCACCAAACACTTGATGAGTTGTCTGCAACACCAAGCTCCCATGGCAGGCAGCATTTTAATGCCTGTCCAGGAACTAGCACCAGTGCCGCCATCATGTCCTGATATAACAAGGTGCTCAGCTTGCCCTACATTGTTCACTTTGTATTAATAAGTGTATTCTTTTACTGCATGAATTCAAGTGTAATTGATATCATTACCTTCGCCACCCCAGATGCAACAACTCCCACTCCCACCTCGGACACCAATTTTACAGAAATTCGAGCATTTGGATTGGCACATTTCAAATCGTAAATGAGTTCAGCTAAATCTTCGATAGAATAGATGTCATGATGAGGTGGAGGGGAGATGAGGCCAACTCCAGGAACAGAATGGCGAGTCTTAGCAATGTCCTTGGTAACCTGAGAAATCAATCGTCCATGAACAGAAAGTAAAAGATCAGTCTCTACATGAAGTTTATAGAACTGTTTGAAAATCATCTAAATTCAAACAATGGTTGAACAACAACTTAAAGTTGAAGCTGATATCAGTAGCCAAATTGTTTAACTGCTCCATGAAGTTGCAGAGGTTAAGTAACTTGAGATACCATGGGTTTCAGTATGAGTGACCATCTGGACAGCCCGGGAATCTAACGGCACAGAGCTCAGGCCAAAGTGATAAAAGGCAATGACTGACTACAACTGATGATGAATGACAACCTTCAACAGAATTACCTCCATGTTCAATGCCAGTAAATGGATAAGAGAACATAGTTATGAAAAAAGAAGGAACAGAATATCACTTTCATTTTAACTTACTTTATGACCAGGCAATTCACCACCTTCTCCTGGTTTAGCACCTTGTGCCATTTAATTGCAGATCATCAGCATGAGCCAAGTAAGAGCTTGTAACACCAAAACGACCACTTGCAACTTGCTTTATTGCAGATCGCTGATTATGATCTGGATACTTGGTTTAGGTAACGATCAGCATTTTCACCTTAAGAGAATATTCAATTTTTTGTCACTTCTCACTTAAGAAAGCTCTCTAAAAATATGTACCTCCACTTAAAAACATAAGAATTTACCTCCTTCACCAGTGTTTGACTTGCCACCTACTTTGTTCATTGCCATTGCCAATGTAAGTATGTGCTTCAAGAGATATACTGCCAAAACTCATAGCCCTAGAAAATTATTTTACATACAATTACTCATACAAAATTTTGCCTTGATTCCAGCTGTTGTACACCACTCACTGCGGAGGCAATGCTGCCTCCTTGTGAGAAGTGCAAGCATCCTAGTCCAAGACCTCCGTGTGAAAGTGGGTACAATCAAGCAAAAATCAGGAAGAGGTATAAAAAATAAATCTTGCAAAAAGTCGGCATTTATCTGCTTTGAAATGCATTTTCTTAGTAAGTCCATTTCCAGACACACACACTTCAGTTGAATTTTTGAAATTTTTAAATTTCCATTTTATTTTTTAGAAGTGTACAAAAAGCCACTGTGTTTCAATTGTAATTGGAATCTTATTCATGTCTGGATTGAAAGTTGATTACAGTTTGAAGAAGTTCAAAACAATTTTGATCCACATCAAAGGCCTAATTTTTAATTATTTTTTTTATAAAAAGTTTAAAAAAAATTTCATTTGAAAACACACTGAAAACCAAAGAACCCAAAAGTGTAAGTACATTTGTAAACAATAAAAGAAGTCTGTAATAAAAAAATTCTTCATTATACTTACATACTTATATGACATGTAACCTTACATTAAAAGTCACTTAATTTACAATTTCCGTGAGACAAATTACTTCTTGCCGATCATTAGAATCATCAATTCAACAATTCTTTTGATACGATTATAAAAAAACAAGAGATGTCATTTCTTAGAAAAATAAACAGTTGTTCAAAGAAAAATCTGTGTCTTCACACTTAATGTTCTAGAATATGTTTCAATATTGTTTTAATGCTTTAGATGGAAAAACTTGTAAAGGAAAATAATAATTAACAAGTTTCTTTCCATCTGCTGAGGCACACCTATTCTACACCAGTGCTTTTTTATCTTCACTACTACAAATAATTCAAAACTTAAATCAGTCTCACCTGTAGCAAATCTCTTCACAATTTCTGAAGCTGGTTCAACAAGACTAATATCAATTGGATTTTCTGATGTCACAAGTTCCAACTGTCCTCTCAAGGTGCAGGATTTCACGCTTTCCATTGTGGACTCACGGAAACGATCATATGCACTCTTGTTTTTATTTACTGCAGCTTCCTGAAATAAATTTTTATAATGAAAATGACTAAAGTGTGTAAAGACTCTTGCGTCTACTTATAAAGAAATTATTACGATTCGGTCCACTTTCTTACTAAAGGAATGTATCAAATTTCAGGTAAGTTCACAAAATTGCAAAAAACATACCTGTAAGTTAGCAATGCTCAAAGGATCATTAATGTGTTTTCACCACCACTGCGCCAAGTGATAATTTCCTGGATTTCTCAAGACAAGCATATCTGAGGTAGAGTCCGAGTAGGAGAGATAATGTCTTTCATAGGCATCCCTGGCTAAAGTTTCAAAAGTTACACCTCCAATTCGTGACTGAGTTCCCTTTTACAGAAAAAATATCAAATAAATCTTTGAAAGCAATAAAATCACAACAACTTAAAAACAATTAATATTAATTTGAACTGATTTATTTACTTTAAAACATTTTTCAACAACTTCATCTGACAATCCAACAGCTTCAAATATTTGAGCTCCTTTGTAGGACTGTAAGGTAGAAATGCCCATCTTCGCCATTACTTTGGCAATTCCACGGTCCATAGCTTCTGCATAATTCTGGGGCAAAGAATGAAGTCTGTATTCAAAATTACTCAATTTAATAAAAAGAACAAATCAATAAACTAACAAGTTACTTACTCTGAATAAAATGTCATCTGTCATACTTGCATCTACAACACCTTCATTTCGAAGCGCACGAGCCAATTCAAATACCAAGTAGGGGCAGATAGCATCGGCGCCATAGCCCAACAAAACACACATGTGATGAACTTCCCTGCAGTAAACATTTGAAAAAAATTAGCTTAATTCTAAAACTATTTTCTCAAAAGAATCAATAGAAAGACAATGTGTAATTTAGATTGATGTCAAAATCTTCCACAGCCAGAATCATGCAAAATGATCTTGGCTGTCTAGGTGACGTGGTGGCAAAGGCTGTGATGTAAACATTTTGGATACTTTATCGTGGTCTTCCTCTGGGTTGAGGTGAATTTAAATTGCACAATATTTACATTACCACTTTAACACTACATGTTTACAAAGAGTCACAACATTTTAACTACTAAAATTCAAGTCATCTTCCGATGAACACAAGGTGAATGGTTAAAAAAAAGTATAAAAAATGCACAAATACAAATTGTTCCATATCAGTCAGCTTGTGTTGAAGTGTAAAATATTGTCTACAAAAATCAACTAATATAATTCAGTTTCATCATTAATTCTTACTAGAAGGCCAGTAGCAACACTGATGTGAATTCTCAAGATTTTATTGTTAAACTGGCCATAGTTATCTTTTTACGAAGGCTTTTCAAGAAAATTGAGTAAATTAAGCCCTTGCATTTCAATTTATCAGTTTTGTCATCATTATGAGGAATAAGAATAAATTACATGGCGTAAAGTGTGTAACCAAACTTCTTCAATTATTTTCTGTACAATGTATCACAACTGTGCTCAATACCCTAGACCAGAACTGAGCATACCTTGCTTCTGCTGTTTTCAAGGATCAAGCCAACTTCATGCGCTGTCTTTCTTCAATAAGATGATGGTGTGTTGCACCTAGGGCTAGCAAAGTACTGCATGGAACCCTAAAATAAGAGTAATACATACTTAATGATTAATTTAAAACTCAAATAAAGACACACCTTGTCTTCCAACACTCATCTGAGAACTGAACTTCTTTATAAATTCTTTCAGTAGATACCTATCAGGTGAAGCAAGGCGATCAGAAAGAACCAACAATTGATAGCCATTTTGTGCTGCTTTGCATGCTTCATTGCAAATTCTGTCTAGGGCTGTGGCAAAAACCCTTGTATCCTTCTTCTTTGTCAAATGTTATGTCAATAACCTGGGTCTAGAGAAGTAACAAACAAGAAAATTGTGTTCACAAACAGGAATTCAAACACATTCAACTGATAGAAAATATTACTTTACCTTCCATCCTCTGTGAGTGGTAGCTTTGAGCACTTCCACATCATTTAGAGACAAAATTGGCCGTTTCAAAAACAATCTGTGGCACTGCTTTTCAGATGGTTCAAGAAGATTTGCTTCAGGTCCAATTGGACACATTAAAGACATAACCACCTTTTCACGGAAAGGATCAATAGGTGGATTGTCACCTAGAAAACAACAAATAACCATTGTATGAAATAAATAGCTGGTGTCCCTTAGACCAACATGAATTCGCAAATGTAAGTCCCTTACCTGGGCAAAAAGCTGTTTGAAATAGTCATAGAGTAATGGCTGGAACTGGGAGAGACATGCAAGAGGTGCATCATTGCCCATGGAACCCAGAGCCTCCTTCCTAGAAGACAAAATGCTCATGCATTAAACCTAACAACATCACTTCAACTTAAAACTTTCACATCTTTCTGAATTATACTTGCTTTGTCTCAATCATAGGTAGTAGCAACATGTTGATTGTCTCAATAGTATATGCAAAAAGAGACAAACGGCGATCTCCTCCCCACATTCTTGCTAGAGTTTTGTCGTTAATACCATTGACACTTCCAACAGCAACTTTCTCTCCTTCACCAATTCCACTCTCAAAAGGACCAAATTTCTTTATATGTTCTTTCCACAAGTCTTCAAGAAGAATCTGATGACAAAAAGGCAGTTTTCTAATAAAAGTTTCCAAGAAAACAAAACAGCAATTTTCTCAAATTTTCCCAATTCACTTCAATTTGTTTTCTTTTTAACTACTAAGTAAATAAAAATCACAGGAAGTATTCATTACTCTTGTTAAAGTAGTCAAACAATGCTAAACCAAACTACTGAGGTTAGTTACTAATAAATTAACTTAAACTAAATTAATAAATCAGAGAAATAAATTGCATGCTCAGGTTACAATTACCAAGTCCAATATAATACTGTACTATAAAAGATACAATAGAATAGGTTGTAGCAATACTGTGGGAATAAATTGAAGCTCAGCTTTATGTTCTACATCATTCAATCTAGCAAATGTTTCCCTCTTAGTTATATTTGGACAATAATTGTAATTTTATCTTTAAAAAAATATTTTTTTAATAATAAATTTCAGAAAAAAAATAGCAAGAACTACAAAAACGCAAAATTTCAGTACTTAAAATTTAACGTGTTGAACAAAATTTTTCAAGATACAATCCTCCAAATAGTGAATTTATAGAAATAAATTATTTGTTATTTCTTTTAGTTTTCTATTATTGTTATTGAACATAATATTTTTGTGAATTTTGTATATTTTTATTGGCAAAATGTCCATACATTCAAGAAAGATAAGCTAAGAATAAAAGAAAGAATACTAATGGACTGTTCAACCAAGTGAAAAAGTCTCCAGTATTTCACAATAACTATTCGTATGTTTAATATTTTGTGAGGTAACAACGAACTAATAGAATTAAAATGTTGAAAAAGAAACAAGAAAAGTTCAAATCTCCAAACCAAAAAGAACTACATTTCTTAACAGAACGACCAAGACTTACCATACCTTTATTATTCCTTAAAAAGTTTGGACATATCCAGGTACATATAAAGCTATCAAAACCACAAATCTTCCATTGGGCAATTTATATGTGAACAAAGCCTTTATACATTTTTCTTCCAAGATTTAATTAGCCTAGGTAGAATTTGTTAATACTGAGACAATTCTTCCAAATACTTCAAAATAAAAAGTCTTCCATCCTTCTCAAGAAAAAAATTTTCAAAAGAGTGTGTTACCTTCAGTTTATTTTCTGTTAACAATTGGAACAACCATCTCTTCTAAATCCTGAACCATCGTCCATAATTCACAAAATATTACCAGTTGTAAAATAATTAGAACAATTAATCAAAGAACATAAAATTATTTTCCTCTCACAGGTTTCATTTACTGTCAAAAAAAAGAATTATTTTGTTACACTCTCATCTCTTTATATAGATTCAGAAGAATTCTTCACTCACTTTTTTTTTTATTGTAAATCATTTAACATCTGCTAATAACTGAATTTAAAAGCTGAATGCAAAATTCACTTAAGAATGATCAACTGTCACAAAAGGAAAAACGCCTTACAGCTAGCTAGTTACACCTCATTTGTAGTCCCCTTCACAATATTAATCACGTAAACTCCCTTATTTTTCTCAACTCTCATTATTGTAGTTCACCATTATTCTTATTTTTTTGTAAATCATATTTTCCCTTTCAGAACGTTTGCACTTCCTACACAAGAAAGAACTAATGGAGGAAATCCATTGCCACAAAAAGCTACGAGTTTCCGGAGAAACATAAGAAAACAAACCATGCGGACTATTTTACTTAAAAAGACAACTTGAAAATATTTTCAAATCTACAAGGAATTAGAAACACACAAAACAAGAAGTACAACGTTCTTCATGAGACTCACCGCCTAGTGAAACCCGTGTCCGGAACATGGCAAAGGAAGAAAAGAAAACAAATAATGAGATACAAATTAACAAATGCACACTAACAAATACACAATTTTCCTGGAATAATGTATCAAGTAAACTAATTTGTGAATTGCTCACATGAATGATTTTAGGAGGTGTTCAAATGATTATCGTTGTCACTCAAATGAGGAGAAAAGAAGTCTACTTCAAAGCTTTCATGTTAATTCAAAGACTTTTGATTCCTTTTTCAAAACCACTCACGCGGAAACTAATCTTCCTGATATGCAAGGATCTTTTGTAATTATTTTGTCAGAATTCACAACAAGACAGTCTATAGTACTCCAAAAGCATAATAAATAGGCAATTATAATTACACACGCTTCATTTTTATTTAATAAAAAAAATTATGATAGTGGTTGGGATGCTTGTTTGGTATGCTGAAATATTATGATCAGAAGCCTTTCCAATTCCTTGTTGCTCTTCTTCACACATTGTAAGAATTCAATGAACTAACAAATGGTTAATCAATAATAAAAATGAAACATATGATTGACACCTGATAAAGTCTTAAAGAAATTATCAATAGTTGCCCACCTGACGAAAGTGACTGGCAGCAAAACCATTATTGCATAAAATAATATTAAAAATGTCCTGGTAATAGGGGAAAAAGATCAAGTCAAATTTTATGATCATACTACAATTCTTTCTTGAAATAAATTAAACAATTTATCTCCCATATACAAGAAAATAAGGAGTGTTGCTTTAGAAGTATGCATTTTTTCTAACAAATAGAAATTTGTTCCAAAATGCAGTTCCAGCTAAAATTTTGGTTTCACTTTGGTTAAAATTGGTGGGTAAGAGAGAGTTGGAATCTTCAGTGTACTGATATAAATTTTGAGGGGAGTTCCTGTCACGTTTTTTCCTAACACAGTTAACATTACAATAGTAATTAATTTTCTGCACACATTTTAATTTTCAAAGGTTAAATTTATGTTCAGGAGAAACTTTCAAGATCAATATCGATGTAATTGACTCTTTTTAATAATTTTCAATGCTTGGCTTTTAATCACAGACACCAAATTTCTTGGTATTCTGGGTAGCTTTGTCTTTTCCAGCACTAACTAGTTAATGAAGTCTTCAAATGATTCTAAAGAAACGATAGTTAAACAAATATATAAAAAACACCAACCCACTGAAAATATAGTACTTTGTAATTGAAAAAATATGAAATATTATGTCTACTTTCTTTCACAACATCAGTCAGTAAATACACTTTCATTAACGAAAAACTGAAGTTTAAGGACAAAAATCCTCTAGCTCCAAAGTCAAAAGGGCTCTTTTACACAACGTTTGACACTTATATGTTCTATACTGAATTTATATTAGCTGAAAAATCACAATACTTAAAGATAATCAGATCCTTGGAGAAAGATTCATAAGTTGAAGTGAGTAGGCAGGAGCATTGATTCAATTGTGAAGTTCATTATTTTTTAATAGGAGTTAATTCTTCTTCATACAGTAATATTTAAATTACAACAATTTAAAACACAAATTATGTAACAAATTAAACAGGAGATTACATCCTTGACTTTTAGTTGCTTAAAAACATATTTCTTGGGTGAATATTAAACACATATTCATTTGTTACAAATTAATATTGGTTGTGGTAGGCCTTAGTTTGATTAGTAGGAGTCTTCAATTTTCAGTTTCATTAACAGTTCACCTCCAGGAAATGTTTGAATAAAATTTGCATATAAAATGTAAGTTTATTTGCAGTCCCAAATAGTACAGACATACACTTGCACATCTACTTCACATAATTCCTAAAAGTTCAAATCAAGATATGCACCACAGGAAGTGACCAATACCCACTGACTATAGAAGATTTTCTTACAACTCTATTGCTTTTCATTATTATTTCCATTTAGCCAAATTACGTGAAATGATATTGTTAATATCAATTTTCACAAATATTACATCAGAAAAATTATATGATGTACAAAATTTGTACATATGATTTTCAAGTCATGCATTTAGAAAAAAAATGAATAATTTAATTCCTTGCAAATATTGCCATGAGTACTTACTTGCTCCTTCAACCATGCGGAGTGAGGTCGACTGTTAGAAATTTGCATCTTCAACTCCACATCTTGGATAATTTTCTTCTCTTGAGTGTCAACAAGCAGCATACGACCAGGTTTCAGTCGGCTCTGGGCACACCAAACAGACACTGTATAATCCACACCATACAAGCATATTTTCACCATAAGGGTTCCAGTGGCCCCTTCGCAGCCCACTCGAGTGAGCCTCACCAGGTGAAAACACAAACTCTAAACACTATTAATCTGCTTTTGTCCACAAAAAGGTTTGTCATAAGGGAAAGAAGAAACAAGTTAATGATGAACATTCTTCATTCCTAGACTAATAAAAAAGAAGTTTATGTCATGGACAAAATCAGCTTAATATTGCTCTATTCCAAAAAGAAAAGAAATTAATGCTGTAAATGAAGCACAAGGATCAGTTCAGGAAAAGTTTGATTACAATGCAAAATAAAAAGAAGAAAGTTTTACGTAATAATGGCTAGCAAATTAAGTTCCTCAGGGAATAAATACACAAATATTAAAACATCTAATCTTCCATCCATCTGTTTACACCAATGTAATTGAAAATAAATAAAAACAGGCTAAAACAAAATTTAACTTCACCAGTGAGGCACACATCAGCAGGATATTCACTGGAACAACCACTTGCTTGACAATTCTTCCTCTGATTATTTTATTACACTTTCCTGACAAAAAATCATTGCATCACATTAAGTCTGAATTATAACAGTGAATGCAACTAATCAATAATTCAAAAGATGACAAATAATTTTATTAATCAAACGAAGAAATGCTGAGCAAGTGGTCATCATACAAGGAAAGACACAAAATGAAATTTTACATAAGTCAGAAAATCTATCAATTTTCTATTCACTCTAGAATATATAAAAACATTCAAACACAAAAAATTCAAGACACTTCACTTGTGTTATGAAACACACTTGAGAGGATCAACACAAAACGTTTATGGCAAAGTCTTCGAACAGGTCTTCAAATTAATTCACACCTAATGAACACCTAGAGGATGCGGCAGTGTTGCACTGGGACAGCAAGCAACATCTTCTAGACACCGGAAAGCCTTAACTGCATACCTGCAGTCTAACTAGACAACGAATAACCAAATAGCTGAAATATTTATTTCAATCAATAAACCTGAATTGGCAAAAGAGATTATACCATGTGGTGCCTAGTCTGCCATTTCCTTGCTGTGTCAGTACCCCATTAACAACTACCAGATTGGTTGAGTCTAGGAGCCACCACGGGTCCAAACCAATCACTGAAAATTCTACAAACAAAGCCTTTGGTTCTGTGGTATAATATAAAAACCTTGAGGAGGACATTCGCAGGATCTGTGTCGTAGACTCCAACCTCAGAAGCCATCACCATGATATTGTCCTTCAGAACGTAGAACCGAGAAGGACGCAGACCATTCCTAGGTGAAGTAAGGAAGACTGAAATTAGAAAGGCTAAATGGATGCTAAATGATACATCAGATCCTACAGTTATCCAACAATATGATTATAATCATTATTATAAGAGACATCATGCATGCAATTATTTTAACAAACATTAATTTTGTTTGGGCAAATTTTTGAGAAGCTATTGTATTTTCAGGCCATTTTACATTCTAAACCATTTTAATGTACTAACAGAAGAAAAAGATAGAATAATTTTAATATATGTCAAGTAAAGCAAACTTGTCTTAACAACAGATCAAAAAGGATCCCCAAGTATTCCTCCCTCCACAGTTTTACCTTTCCTTCCACACAACAAGGAACATGGCAGGCTGCAGTCAGCATTCGAGCAGATACTGTTGTGACCTCTTCTATTTTGTCCTAGGCATTTGTGATAGAGAGGAACACTGGAGTCCTAGTTGTAATAATCTGATTTCAGAAAAATTTTGATAACTCAAGAGTTTCCACAAATTATTTATACAATATTCTATTAGTACATGTACTTAGACAATTGATTTAGAAATAATAATGATAACAACAATAACAATAACTTATTCCATAATAAAATGCCATTACTTTCCTAACAGATTTAACAGTTCTATGTACACTTAAGAACGAAACACTAACGTGCACTCATCTTGTGGACAATAAACACTGCATTACTTAATTATTCTTCTTTGGGAGATGTCCTAAGATAGGAAAATCTTAGAGCCTACAGAAATTAATTCATAAGTTAGAAAGTCTGTACTGTCAAGAGCAAAGATGAAAAATGTTAGTTCACAACTTTCAAATATTAGTTAATGTTAAAATTATTTATCTTTTTCTCTGTCAGAAAAATCTTAAAAGATTTTGTTTCTTAATTTGCCCAAACCCATGAATGGCATTACATTATAATTCTATCCCAAATGACTGCGAATGTTGAATACTACCTGTCCAAAATTGCGCCGACATATCTGCCATCTGTGAAAGTGAGTAAAGCAGGGCCATCCCATGGCTCCATTGCACACGCAGACCAGTGGTAGAAATCCCGCTTCTCAGGGGGCATGGTAATATCATTCTGCCATGCCTCTGGCACCATCGTCATCACCGCCTGTGGGAAGTTTACAAATTCAGTACTCAGCTTATAGTTTATGAAAAGTTTAACACTATTAATTACCTATTAAATTACCCATTAACTATTTAATATAAAATTAAGGCAATACCATGTACTCTACAATAAATTTAAAAATGTTTAAATTAGCAAGACAGAGAGAAATACGCGCGAGAGAGAGATAATGAGGGGGGCGCGCGCGAGAGAGTGAGGAGACACGCGAGAGAAAGTGCGAGAGAGGTGGTGCGAGAGGCAGGGAGACAGGGGGCGCGAGAGGCAGGGAGACGGGGCGCGAGAGGCAGGGAGACAGGGGGCGCGAGAGGCAGGGAGACAGGGGGCGCGAGAGGCAGGGAGACAGGGGACACGACAGAGCGAGGGGCGCGAGGGAGCGAGGGGCGCGAGGGAGCGAGGGGCGCGAGGGAGCGAGGGGCGCGAGGGAGCGAGGGGCGCGATGGAGCGAGGGGCGCGATGGAGCGAGGGGCGCGAGGGAGCGAGCGGCGCGCGAGGGAGCGAGCGGCGCGAGGGAGCGAGGGGCGCGAGGGAGCGAGGGGCGCGAGGGAGCGAGGGGCGCGAGGGAGCGAGGGAGCGAGGGGCGCGAGGGAGCGAGGGGCGCGAGGGAGCGAGGGAGCGAGGGGCGCGAGGGAGCGAGGGGCGCGAGGGAGCGAGGGGCGCGAGGGAGTAAAAATATATTTTACTTGCCTCTGGAAGGGTTCGGCCTCCAGCCATGGTCAAAAACTCGAGCACACAATCCACTGCTCCAGAATCCGACAGATTAGGCTCCACAACAGGATAAAGTTTCTTCAATTCATCACCAAATTCTTCATTCTTCATCACTCCTTCACGTGCCTTCATAAGGTTCACATTTCCTCGCAATGTATTGATTTCTCCATTATGGGCCAGATATCTGCATGGTCACACACATAAAAGCTCAATTCCACTCAGAGTTAGACCATTATATTAACAAAAAAGATTATACAGATTTTACTACTTACATAGTTTAATTCAGGAATTATACAATTAAACTAGTACAAAATTAAATTTTTCAAAGACTTTTCATAAAAGGCTAATAATGAAAATGTGAGTTTAATACATACCTCAGAGGATGTGCTCTCTCCCAGCTGGGGAATGTGTTGGTAGAAAACCTCGTATGAACCAGAGCAAGGTATGTGTCGTAGTTCGGTGACTAAGAAAACAAATCAAATCTTTAAGCTTTTGTAATTAGAATGGATTATCATGACTTAATAGTTTTTTAACTCACCCTCAGATCTGGGAAGTATGTCCACAGTTGATCTGCTGTGAGCTGTCCTTTGTATATAACAGTGAGAAGTGACAGAGAGCAGATGTAGAAACGGGCTCCTGGTCTTGGGATAGTATGGGTGGCACGTTTACGCAGCACGAACACCTACATATATAAAGAATAATTCCCAACAAGTATCCTCCCAGAACAAAGAAATTAGCTTATATTAAAACTAAATTGTTTGATGAATGAAAACATATCTATTCTTCTCTATATTACTACTTTTTAACCTGCATAAAAACTGAAAGAAAACTATTCAGCCTAAGGCTATTTGAGATATGTCTAATGGTTTCATTAGATATTTAGGTACTTCGGGAAGATACAAAACATAGAAACATTGGATTTTGTCTTTAAAATGCATATTTTTGATTGTGATATTCCACTTATTCTCATATTGCGCATGCCAACTAAATTCTCACACTCCACGCATCACTACTTACAACTCAGCTGACATCACGTGTAATCAGGATTCCAAGGAAGGGGCTACCTACCATTAAATATTTGCTATTTACATGTTATGGAACAGCAACTTTTTTTTGTTATTCTTGGTTCATAAAGAACTTTTGATTTCTATAAATATACTATACTATGTTTTTAATTCTTTTATAATTATAATTTAATAATATTATATTAAATCCTACCTTTTGCAAAGGAACAAGGAAAACTGACAAAATTATTAAAATTTTTGCCCACCATTCTCAATTAACAAGGAAAATTTTTTTGGCCATTCACCTGACGAACATATTCAATTGGTAGACGCAATTGGCTAGCCAGGCCAACATTTTGCCTGCAATGGCAGCTGGAACGTTTGATTCTTAAAACCTTTGAAGACCTCCAAACAATATTTTTTCAATTTATTCTTAGCTTGAATTTGATATACGTATAATAAGGTGAGTTTCAGATCTTTGTGATCTTTCAAGAATCTATTCGTCAGATGAATTATTTTTTTGCTTTAAAACTGACAAAACAGTGCATAATATAATTCGTACCATCGGCTACCATTGACCGTAACGCTTATCCTAGAAATCATCCAATGGCGGCTCTGCCTTATAGCATGCGTCACACTGTGCGGTAATTCGTTTCTGCTTATTCTTTCAATCTTTAGTTCCGCGCGAGATGGAAAAGGGAACGGAGTTGAGTGATGATGTGATTCACTTCATGTGAGGCAATGTAGTGAAAATGGAAGCTATTCCGCGAGGAGAATTGGCTATGTATTTAACAAACTGCATTGTACTATGCGGCATCTTATAAATAAGTTCTGGTATTATATTATAATGATTCGACAAGAATTTTACCCGACTGAAAAAAGAAAAAAAAAAAAAACAATAACTGAATCTGAGGAAAGCTATTAGCCAAGGGAGCTCGCCGCAGACGGGAAAGCGGACTCCGCAAAGGCGGGCGGCATAAGGATTCATCAGTTTGTAGAAAGATCCGTCCGAATTTGTCTTGGGAATGAATTATTATGCAAATTCTAAAATAATTCATGTCAATGCACTTTTTCGAGTACGAATGGTGAGGATGTAATGAATGCAGATTGAAAAATATTTGGTCAACGATGGTGAACGGTAACATTTCACGAAATGAGCATAATACAATGATGACTGAAAAGGTCTTCAAAAAAATACTGCATCATCATCATCATTGAATCTCTTCACCCTAGGATTACGGGGAGGGGGACGACGAAAATAAGAGGACCACCGATGATTATTTTGTTTCTTACAGTTTCAATTTTCCAGTTCCCTGAAAATCCTTGATATTGTTTATAATGTTTTTTTTGGTCAAAATACGATGCAATTTAGCTGAAGTTTTGGTTATCATTTGAGATATTACAGTATCTTTAGTTGTGGATTTAAAAAAATATTACCAGTGGAAACCGAAATTATAACTAGTGGTTTAAATACGAATGCTCTTACTTGAATGGATATTTATTAACCATGCTTATCTCTTTAGATGGGAAAAAGAATATTCTGTCTAAAGTGTATTCTCCCCCAGGTCTGGCCTGACACGGCCTGCTCTGCTTAGCCCTGCTTCTTGCCACAGACCACGCCCTGTGCTACCTTGCCTGGCCCCGAAACTACCCGCCTAACCGCCAGGTTGTACGTGTTAAAATAAAAACGTTTCTTATTACTTATCTTTTATATAATACACACAAAAACTTTAATTACATGAGCAGGCATCGGGGACTTCCAGCTTTCAAAGAATACCTTATTTTCCACGATTGATTGAGTAGTTCATACCGAAACTAGTGGTGCTACAACAGCATATACTTTCCCGCATTATTGGAAACAGCTACGTAGTACTGAAATATTGCACTTTATATGCTACTAGCATCTCAGCTATTATTTGAAAACGTCCAATTCAATCAAGAAGCGAACAACTCACTACAGAACTATGTGAATTCTACAACTGCACAAAAATAGAATACAAAAGTTGTGTAAACCTGTAATGTAAAAAAGAAGCCTGATACTTGGACAATATAAAAATGCATTCCATAGGGCCATGATTAGAGAAGAGTATTCTAAACCCATGCAACAAATACTCTACTCACTACAAACGGTACAGCATTTGGTGCGATGCGAAAACTAAATATTTTCATGCAAATATCAACATAAATTAAAGAATTATAACTCTTTTTCATACAGCATCAGGTTACAACAATCACACGTAAGTCACAGATAATCGCGAGTGCAAAGTGAATTCCATTGTTGCAGACCCTGCATTGTCGCTATTCTGAGAGCTATTTTTTTCTTTATATTTCAAATATTTCAAAATAAACAATTTCTAAGGGGCCAAGAGATCATTCAGATCCATCGTGGAGTATCAATTTTGGAAAAAATCGGCTGAAAGGTTTAGTCGCTAGCGTTGTTGACGGACGGACGGACGGACGGACGGACGGACGGACGGACGGACGGACGGACGGACGGACGGACGGACGGACGGACGGACGGACGGACGGACGGACGGACGGACGGACGGACGGACGGACGGACGGACGGACGGACGGACGGACGGACGGACGGACGGACGGACGGACGGACGGACGGACGGACGGACGGACGGACGGACGGACGGACGGACGGACGGACGGACGGACGGACGGACGGACGGACGGACGGACGGACGGACGGACGGACGGACGGACGGACGGACGGACGGACGGACGGACGGACGGACGGACGGACGGACGGACGGACGGACGGACGGACGGACGGACGGACGGACGGACGGACGGACGGACGGACGGACGGACGGACGGACGGACGGACGGACGGACGGACGGACGGACGGACGGACGGACGGACGGACGGACGGACGGACGGACGGACGGACGGACGGACGGACGGACGGACGGACGGACGGACGGACGGACGGACGGACGGACGGACGGACGGACGGACGGACGGACGACGGACGGACGGACGGACGGACGGACGGACGGACGGACGGACGGACGGACGGACGGACGGACGGACGGACGGACGGACGGACGGACGGACGGACGGACGGACGGACGGACGGACGGACGGACGGACGGACGGACGGACGGACGGACGGACGGACGGACGGACGGACGGACGGACGGACGGACGGACGGACGGACGGACGGACGGACGGACGGACGGACGGACGGACGGACGGACGGACGGACGGACGGACGGACGGACGGACGGACGGACGGACGGACGGACAGACAGACAGACAGACATACATACATACATACATTTTGCTTTCAATTGGTTTTTCGGTATCAAGGACCCACAAAATAGGGATTCTTGCTGCACCTCGTGTAAGTAGATTTTTTTTCTTAATTTAACAACTGGACTTATCAACTTTTTCGTTACCAGCGACCTGTAATAAGAGTTTTTCTGCCGAAAATCGCGCAGCATTACATAACTTTCCCTATACTGTACGTATAGTATACGGGAAAGTAAAAAGGATGTTTACAGAACACGCTATGGAAATAATTACTGTTCGCTCGAAAAGTAAACATGTCGGAAATAGTAGTAGTATTTATTTTTCATTATATTTTAGGATATTAATGTGTTACGTAGATCAATAGGCCTTTTTTTGTTACGAAATACAAATTGATGCGAGAAAGTCTATATTTTTCTCATACACAGAGCCAGAAATTGGATGAATATACATGCAATTTATTAGTTACATCGAATTATTAATTTATAAAAATCAACAAAACCGATAATACAATCAAAATTAAAGCGGTGGGTTCCGCAGCCCCCCCCCCCGATTTTGCTAGGGTTAAATGTGTTGGTTGCTGAACAAACAAAAGCAACTTCCGTGATCCTCCCCCCGCAGCATGGATTCTTAATATATCCGCGCCCCTCGCTTGGCACGCGCCGCTCGTGGCTCTCCATGACGCCACGCCACGCGCTCACATCACAGCGTAACAAACACGCGCAAATACGCGAACATCACCACGTTTACCACTACGGACTTTACTACCACTACGTTGTTCACCCCTTTTAAAAATGGTTTAATTGCCATTACCATTTTTTACTACCATTATTATTATTATTATTGTTATTATTATTATTATTATTATTATTATTATTATTATTATTATTATTATTATTATTGGCGTAGCGGCCATTTCCGACCACGATACACGATTAACGTGTGTAACTATTAGGATCTATTTTTAAGCTGTATCCCTCGCTACGACAAGGTTGTTACGCCTTGAAGTGTTAATTATGAAGTGATAGGATGACGAGGAAGGATGAAGGGACAGTTACAAATACGACCATGTCTAGGCAGGACTCGAACCTGCAGCCTACTCAGCGCAAACGACGGCTGCCGCAACCGTCTGCGCCACGGTCGGCATTATTATTTATTAATTTATTATTATTATTATTATTATTATTATTATTATTATTATTATTATTATTATTCTATATCACGACTAAAGATGTTATGAGTCGGCTGAATATAAAATGTACTCCAGGTTCCAGCTTCCTAAGGAGCAGACCTAGGGACTGTCAATACTTTGCGCAAAATGTGAGCTGTTCCAAATAAAGCAATTTCTTGCATTTCCCAGTCTTTTGATTGACCTGGAAGTTGAGTCAACTTCTTACACAAATTTTTCGAAACAAATCCCAGAGCTCCGATAAATATCGGGACGACCTGTGCTTTTACGCGCCTCATTCGGCTGACTTCGATTTCCAAACTCTTGTATTTAAGACGTTTCTCTGCCTCCTCGGTTAAATTTTCATCACAAGGCATTATCATAATGTGTTCTCCACGCCTGATCTTGAGCAGCTATTAGAACTGCTTCTGATTCTTGCTTCTGATGAAGCGTGATTTCCCCTTTTAAGCTACATAAATGATTGATCTTTATTGATCTGCACCTTGTCCATTCTTTTTAGAAATTGTCCATGGAGTGGTTTGTCTCTCCACGAATTCTTTAACATTTTTTGTGTCTCACATTTCATGTTTGTAGCATCAGAAGTTCAGTGTCTCTGTTATTTGGCGTGTCTTGTATAGTTTTCTTTGCAATGCTTCTTGCTACTCTAACAATGCATCTGTCTCCCATTCTTCGGTCGTATTTCATGATCTGCCTCATTAGATCTTGAATCATCTTGATGACTGACTACATACTTTCCCGTTCCAACAAATGCATTGTGCGCCAGGCCACTTTGTCTGAGGCCTCTTCCTCCTTCTTTACGTTACACAAAGTCTATGAATATCAGCCCTACGGTGGGCGACATGATGCATTGTTAGAAGTTTTCTGTTGTTGTTCTTTTATCCATGATTCGAATTTATTGCTCAGTCCAGTCCACTAGTCCGGAACTATACTCGACTACATACACCGCCAAACTACCAATTGCACATATTTTATTCCTGGAATTCAGGGCAGACTCCAGGACAAGTCTCACTTCTGTAACACTCCCTGCGAATTCTCTCTTTCAGTGTGTCGTTCGAGATGGTCTCACATTCTTCAATGCCCCGATATATGTAGGCTTTACCTGGCTCAAGATCTTGAATCACAGTGTTCATATCAACTTCAATGCTCTCTGACGTTTTCACTTTGGCTCTTAAAATTTTTGATTTTTGCACACTTGTCAAGACCAAACTTCTTGCAGATGTCATTGCTAAAGTCATTCACGACAGACAGCATTTGGAAGAGAATCGCTTCATTCTTAGCAAATACTTTCAGATCATCCATGTGAAACAAATGTGATACTGGCCTTTCATCACCATGGAGCTTGTAACCAACGTCAGCTTGCGACAATTGTCTAGATAGTGGGATCAAACTAATGCAAAACAACAGAGAAGAAAGTGAATCACCTTGAAAAATTGCCCTGTTAATCTGAATACTTGTGGTTGCTACTGCTTCCTTTCCGCTGTATATTAGTAACCTGGTATTCCACGTCTTCATACTAGCCTTGCAAAACTCGATAAGTCTAGGACAGGGCCGTCAGACGGACGAGCACGCGAATGGCTTTCGCAAAGTTTTGAGGCACCCGGCGATATCAGCTTAGCAAAATCACTTGTGTCACAGGCGGGAAGCAGGGGTGAGAAAACTTTCGTGTCAAAGCGGCGGGTTGGTCAAGTACACGGGTGGGTATTTCATAGACATTTATTAAATTTTACCATCTTTTAATGGAAACTGACATGTAAATAGAAACTGCAGTTATACAAGCATTAATAATTACAGCAAGGAAATATTAACTCACATTTCTACTTAATGTTAGAGATGCAATATATGATAACTATTGACACTAATTACAAATAACTCAAATTACTATTTTAAAGAGAATATATATATATATATATATATATATATATATATATATATATATACATACAGTCAAACCTGGATAAGTGAAAACTGGATAAGTGAGAAAACTCTATAAGTGAGAGTAATAGCCAGGACCCGTCATTTTAAGCTCCCAAAACCTCTATTAGCGAGAAACAGAAACCTCTGTAAGAGAGAGTCGTTTTTCCCTCATAGACCTCCGTAAGTGAGACTGCTACTTATCTATACCTCTATAAGCGACAGTCGAGCTTTATTTACAAATTTAACATGTGCTATTTTATGACTCATTCTTAACTTTCGTGGAACTTCCTACCATT
Source organism: Acheta domesticus (assembly GCA_031308135.1). NCBI lineage: Eukaryota > Metazoa > Arthropoda > Insecta > Orthoptera > Gryllidae > Acheta > Acheta domesticus. The sequence continues at coordinate 23,918 of JAHLJT010005952.1, forward strand.
GTTTTTGTATTCTCGTCAATATTGTTCCTATTCTATTTCGTGGAACTAAATAACTTTATTGTTGTTATTTTATCGCATTCTTTTCAAATGGACACGTGTGCCTGTGTACCGTCCTGTTTGTCAGACTTACTCAGTTTATAGTTTTCAACTGCGAAGGAAAGTTCTGTTCTGCATCATGTCAAAACGGAAAATTAAAGTACTGTCATTAAGTGATAAACTTAAAATAGTGAATGCGTTTGAATCCGGAAAATCGCGAAATGAAATTCAGAGGGAGTTTAATTTACCAGAATCCACCTATTATAAAATTATTAAATCAAAAGACTCTATAAAGTCTGAGTGCTCTGATGGACATGGAAATATTAAGAGGACTAGAGTTTCTGAATTTCCCAATATCGAAAAGTGCCTTTTGGAATGGATAAAACAAACTCTCGATAAGAATATCCCCATAGATGGACCTTTGTTGAAAGAAAAATCAAAAGAGTTTGCTACAAAACTGGGAATCCAGAACTTTTCTGCTAGCAACGGCTGGTTAGAGGGTTTTAAAAGGCGTCATGACATAGCTTTCAAAAAAGCAGCTGGAGAAAGTAAATCTGTGGACCAAGGTGTGTGCAATCAGTGGACTGAAGATCTGCCAAATCTTTTAGAAGGGTATGAACCAGACGATATTTACAACGCGGATGAAACTGCTTTGTTTTTTAAGTGCCTTCCGGATAAAACATTTACGTTTAAAGGCGAAAAATGCCATGGAGGAAAACAAAGCAAGGAACGCCTTACACTTCTCCAGTGTGTAAACATGAGTGGTACGGACAAACTCCCACTTATCATCGGGAAATCAAAGCGACCTAGATGTTTTAAAGGTGTCAAGACTCTACCCGTTGATTATGCCAATAATACAAAGGCTTGGATGACCAAGATATTATTTAAAGATTGGTTGAAAAAAGTTGACAAACAAATGAAGATAAACCGAAAAAAAATTCTGCTATTCATTGACAACTGTGCTGCCCATACGGACTTACCAACACTTGCAAACGTAAAAGTAATGTTTTTACCTGCTAACACCACTAGTAAACTCCAACCATTAGATCAAGGCATCATTCACACTTTTAAACGCTTTTATCGCAGAGAAGTCGTTAAACATATTCTTACGAGTCTGGAAGAAAACAGTAGCCCTGACATTAACGTACTTCTAGCTATGAAATTTGCTAGAAAAGCATGGTACTTAGTCAGTGACGTTACTGTCAAAAACTGCTTCAAGAAAGCTGGGTTTTGGAAAAGTACAGATGAACAAGGCCTGCCAGAGGAAAATGATGCTGAAATTGGACCTAGCAACGAGGAATGGACTAAGCTTGTGTCTCACGAATCCAATATGTTAATGCCGAGCTTCGACGATTTCGTTCAAATTGACGACGACGTAACTACCGCTGGAGAACTAACCGACGACGATATCGTTAAGAATTGTGTGAACACCTGTATTGCTGGAAATGACAGTGAAGACGAGGCACAGATTCCGGAAACAGAAATAAAGATCATTCCAATGAAGCTAGCTTTGAATGCGTTGGAGACGGTGCATCAGTACTTTGAATACGCGGCGGTTGTTGATCAAGCAATATTTGACAAAATTTATGAGTTAGAGAAAAACATTCAAAATACAAAAACAGAAACCCAAACGAAATTGACGGATTTTTTTGAGTGCAAATAAGTTCTAAATAAAATAAAATTACATAGTAGTACATGAATTTTGTTTTGTTTTCGTAAGCATTTAAAAATATATACTTATGTACATAATATATGTTGTGCATGTCATGCACATAATTTTATCATAATAAATATTTACTACATTCGTACTTGCTGTGACTTGTTATTGCTGCGTACCCATATAAGAGAGAAACGCTACCCATGTACCTGCATTAGCGAGAAACTCGGGTTAGTGAGAAACCTCTATAAGCGAGAATGAGATTGTGCTCCCTTGAACTCTCGCTTATCCAGGTTTGACTGTATATATATATATATATATATATATATATATATATATATATATATATAGAGAGAGAGAGAGAGAGAGAGAGAGAGACCAAAATAATACCAAATCAATATAAATATTATATAACAATTTCCGAAATACACTATCATTGAAAGTAAGCATATAAAGAAATTATACTTTCATATCTTTAGTATGACAATACATGTAATAAACCACTCCAAAATTTATAGAGTAATGATGAACATTTATTAAACAACGTGTATCACCACCACACGAAACCAAGAGCCCATTCGGACTGAAACTTGTTATGCGTCTTCTTGTATCCCGCCATGCCTCCCTTCTGCGCATCCCTGTCTGAGATATCGGTGCGCGGGCTCTTGCAGAGCGCAAGCGCGCTCCGAGCACGTACGTGCTCTGTTTGACAGCCCTGGTCTAGGATGAAATCGATAGATCACCCGGTCTTCAAAATCCAATTGTGTGGTACAATATCAAAGGCCTTTTGGTAGTTAATCCAAGACATACTCAAATTACGCTTTCGTTTCTTTACACCATTCAAGATCACTTTATTCCGTAGTAGGATTACTTAACAAGAACCTTCACTATATCTTTTTTGTTCAACTGGCATCAGATGGTTCTTCTCTAGGTGTCTGTACATTTTGTCAGCTATGGCTGCAGTTATAACTTTGTACAGTACAGGCAGACACGTGATTGGCCTGTAGTTCTTCGCCAAAGAGCTGCCTCCCGCTTTGGGTAGCAAATACGTGATGCTGCGTGTGAGCCATTCCGAGAGTTCCTTTGAGTTTACTAAAATAGTAATAACAGCATTTGCAAGATAGGAGTGTATTACTGTTAATTTCTTAATCTAATGAATCTGGGTCTTATCTATCACGGGTGATTTCCAATTTGCCATGTTCATAAATGTTTTGAAGATGTCTTCTTCCGAGAATTCGTGAACATCTTCCACTGTTTCCACAAGTTCATCGGCAGCATCAACTTCAGATTGAAACCAAGATGCGTCTGTTGCAGGATCCTGCCCGAAATGTTTCGACGTCATCTTATGAAGAGTCATTCGGTTTTTGAGTCAGATTGCGATAGAATCTCTTCGCGTCTGTTTCAAACAACCGGTTTTGCACACGGAAATCTATTCTACGTTTGAAACATCTAATTCGTTGAGCCCATCCTTGAATTTTCTCTTTTAGCTTCTCAACTACCATTAGCCTGCTTGTGTCATTTTCAATTAGGTATTTTTGTTCAACACTGAATATTTTTCGTTGAACTTAAAAGTGTGCGTTGATTTAGAAGATGCCTCAGCTACGAGTGATATTTCGCGCCGAGTGTCGGCTATCCGTTTCCTAATTCTGTTCAACCATGGGGGTACAGAGCTGTTTACTCTGTTTTGCTGTCGGCCGTCGGTGTTCTTGGCTGGCCCCAAAATTATCTGAGATACTAGATATCCAGTTGCATATATGACGTGATTCATTTCAGTAATATCTAGATCTCTACCTGGGATCTGAACCACCTCATTTAAGACAGAATTCCCTGTCTCTATTACTCTCTTAGCTTGGTATTTTCGTATATTCTCCTCAACGGTGCAAGAGATTCAAATGGAGGTTGACGAACTCTTTCTATCTCGTGTCGAAGGAGATTTCGCATCATGACCTTATCGTGTAAGTTATTGTCAGATGAATTTTCACCACTAACGTGTGTTTCATTGGAAAAGGGATGAGCCTTCGACGGGATTATCGTTTTCAAGTTCTACATGTTCGTCATGTGGGTAGTTCAAGCGAAGAACATACTCCGCATTTCTCTGAATGTCACCAAGTTGTTCTCCTGTGAATTTTCCGCTGGTTGAGCAAGTATCGTCGTTAACTGGCAAGCTTCTTTGAGTCTAGGGTAGGTCTCATATCTGGGTTCCGCTCTCTCCATACCTTGAAAACTATTTCCGAGCCCCTGTTTTCCGCTTTTGCATAGCAGAAGCACCACATCACCACCTTCCATTCATCCCATGTCCGTCTCTAACGATGGCTTCGAGCTACTGCTGACTCTGGGTCCCTAGGACTAACATCCATGGGATGGCCGGATGTCGACAAGGTGACATTAGCTAGGTTTCAGAGCAGGCATGGGACATTGGTAGAACAAGGCAAGTTAAGATTGATTACATTTCTTGTTCTATCCATTTTTCTCATTGGTTTTAAGTGAAGATTCGCAGGTAGCAAGTTCGAGTTCACAGATCACACTTAACCCTTGGGTTGTTTCCTGCCATCCGTTACTGCGACCCACAGTGGCCTCGGGACATAGCCCCGCAGGGCCCAGCTAGGGGTCCCTCCCACTGCCAGTCGGCATTACTAAACCCTACGGGATTTTCACTGACTGCTGAAGGCAGCCTCCTTCGCTGGCTAATGCAAGGTTCGGGCCTCCACTCTAATCAGTGGCCTGGTGTGCCAACCCAGTGTCTCTCCTGTACCCTCCCTGGGGCCGACAACAGGAAGTCCAAAGGTTCATGACCCTTCCCTCTCTCCTCAAAATGGAGTACTTCTTCGTCTGACCCCTCACCTTCAACCTATTCAGCAAGGGAGATCCTACCGGTAGCTAGGCTACCACTGACATAGCTCTCAGGCTCATGGGGGCACTCAAGCTCCACCACCAACTGCAAGGTCGTGTACTCCCTAGGTGGAATTGTTAATAATAATAATAATAATAACAATAATAATAATATTTAAACATGCACAGTTCACTGGTACGAAAGCAGAAATTACATCTATCATGGCATGACCAGTAAATTATTAAGATATCTTGTAGAAAACAATTATATGTACGAAACTGAAGACTGAGATGTACCACTGATGATTATGTAACCTAAAAGTTCCGTTTTTTCTAATAAATTTACAGACCAATGAGCAAGTACTAAGTAAAACATACCTAAAAACTGGCGGCGGTACACTTTTTTAATTTAAGAGGTTCTAAATATCACACTAACGTCTTCGCAATGACGCCCGTTGCTGAAAGAACCACAGGGACAGTGTCTCCAGAATTTTCCATTGTTCCTTTAGGATATAGGACAATTCTTTATACTTCTGGATCTTCGTCTGATACACTGCCGTCAGATTGCTGGTATCGACAACAGTTAAACCTTGTCTGTCGTAGTGAATTGTTCGAGCTGTGTTTGCAAGGATTTTCGTAAATTTGTCATTTGGACCCTGAAAAGCCTTTTCAATGATTTCCTTCAGTTTTCGTCCATATGAATATTCCCAATGACAATGGGATGATTGTTATGATGTGCATATTGATTGCTAATACGTGCATAAAGGGTAAGATTTCGTGGGCTGAGAAAGGTTTTGAATATGCTTTTCATTCTGTTAACAAAATGTGCCTATATTATTTCTTGAATTTTACTATGCAGCACCAAGTTGTTTTGCTGGATACCTAGGTACTAATAACGTTTCATCTGCTTCAAGGGCCGTTATAGTCTCCAATAATGTGGTTTTGTGTTCTATTTCACCAAGTACACTTCTACCGACGCTTTGGATTTTACACTTTCAATATGAAACTTAATTCATACGTCGGTGGAGAATCTTTCGGCGACATATACGAGCTGCTTTAGACCCTGTAATGGTCCCGAGTACAACTGGATGTCTATGTACGCTAGATTTGCATGTATTTTTCTTGTCCTTTCATCTTGAATCCTCCTCTCATATTTTTTAAGAAAAAGAAAAGAGATTCATGACAAGACAAAACCAATAAGGGCTGAGACTGTTCCTCTGAACACCTTCGTGGATTCTTAATGTCTTGACTTATTATTATTTACATTATTATTATTATTATTATTATTATTATTATTATTATTATTGTTTTTAAGATAACCTGCAGCTGTTATGCTGGCTGCCACTGCTCAGATTTCACATCCTATCATGGACTGGCGAATTCCAGAGAGCTACATAGGATGCGAGGTGCCCAACAAAGCAGCCTTTAGGGATTATATCCTCGACCCGCATTAAGGTCTAGGGCTGGGGTGGCCAACCCGTGGCCCGCGGAGGTGGGTCATATTAAAAAAGTTTTAGGGAGCAATACACTCGTACATTACACATAAAGCAACCATCATATAACAAAGAACATTATAACATATGTGATTTGTTTCAAATTTCATCTATGACAGTAACTTAGTACATCACCTCAACCAGTGGCGGCTCGTGATATTTTTTCTTGGTGGGGCCAGGCGCAAAAGCACGAATTTCATCTCATTATCAATCTTATTTAATTAAATAATTGTCATTTAATCAATTATTTAATTAATATTAATTATCAATTAATTAATTAACCTTTAAATCTATATCTGTTAATAATAATAATCTGTTTTCCACAAAAACAGAAGTAGGAATTTTTATTAAGACGTTTAATCAAATATTGTTATGTCAATGGAAACAAATGATTTTTGTAAAAATGCTAATGCCGTAGCTTATTTTTCTGAATGCTTAGAGTTCGAAAGGTATCGTACAAAGTACCGTAAATTAAGACAAATTGACTTGTTGACAAATCGTGTTATGTCAGTTGTTTAATCGGCCTGCAGAGAAACAAAATCTGCTACATCTATGTTTGACCGCCGAATCAATCTGTACAACAATGTTCAAGGTTCGAAAAGTTTTAAATTTACAAGCGTTTTCTAAATGCAACTTCTTCGTGTTGCTTAGTGCGTTTCTTCGTGTTTCTTTATCATTTCCCTCAAATGTTCAGAACCTTACAGCCCACTGTCGTCCACAACCCCTCACCACCAAATAATAAACAAAAAAGCAAAATAAGCATTGTTTTTCTTCACTCATAGTGAACCATAGTTGTTTGCTGAAATTACGAATTACAGAATGTTCATTTTTCTTCTCATCAACTTGTGTAAATAAAAAGTACACTCGATTGATGTGCTACTAACAGTTTAATATCATTTTTTTCTTCAAGTCTCAGTGAAAAAAACTGAAAACGGTGTAACGAATCCACTGTGTTTCATCTTCTAGAGCGCAGAACTTTCACGTGCACTTTGAAAACCGCGCGCTCAGCCTGCCGTTCCTCCGAGAAGGGCCCCATGGTGAGGGCCCCATGGTCTGCTAAAATTAGCAAGCAGTACTCGGGCCCAATGCGGAAGGGCGTTGACCTTGTAAACGGAGCGGAGTTACCAGCTGTGGGGCCCCAAGCAGGCCGGCCCCTTGAATGCTACTAACGCTATCTTTGAGTGCGGCAAGTAACTATGACCCTCAATTCCTGGTTATTGGGACTTGGAATGAGTTCTGGAGACGAATTGTCGATCTTCACGAATAAAGAATTCCAATAAAGTACTACAATTATCACAAAGAGATTACGATAAAGATAAAAAAAACATTTTTTTTTGCTTTATTAAATCTTGGTGGAGCCCGGCCCCTGTGGCCCTTTAGGACGAGCCGCCCCTGACCTCAACTATCTTTTCAATTAAATGAAAAAAAGGGGCGCGCGTCAATCCTACGTCAATCCGGCGTCAGAGGGCATATATAATTTTATCCAAACACTATATTCCGCGTACGCGGTAACGAGAAGAACAAGGATCAAAGCAGACCACCAAGAAATTTACTTTGCGTGGATTACGTGAATCGTGCCCCATATGGGAAACGTGGGTGCCTTAGGAAGAGATGATAAGGGGGCGCTTAACTACTGTACTTTATGAAAGATAATGCTCAGAGATCAGAACAACGTGAAAATTTATTGACTTTATCAGTACAGCAGATTTTTTTCAGAAATAAATTTCACAAATTTATTTCACATAGATATTCAAGACTTGACGTAATGGTAACACAAAAACTGTTTATCTTCCTTTCTTCAAGCGATTCTATACAAACCCAAAGAAATGGTTCCTTACATCTAATTACAAAAAAACATTTTATCGTGCTTCAACTTTAGGGCTCTTTCTTTATACTTTACTACAAGGGATTCTTTCTAGCTTTTTAAAACGAATCCATAAACTAAACACTCCGTACTCCTAAGGACGTATTTCAGTACCAACCCAGACTTACTGCAACAATGCTCCTGCGGCCTACGCACACAAGATAAACCACGACTACTGGCGAGAGGTCGACATCCTCGGAGCGTTGCTACCCACCCCCCTCACAAAATAAACACATCCGTGAGAAAGATCTTATCTGCATTCCTCAATGCAGTTGCACTCAAAGGTTACGGGCATGTAATCGAGTCATTCTACCGATTTAGACTAAAATGACCTGCGTGGGCCGGCGTTCTTAGACTACTTTGCCGTTGTCAACTTATTCAGTTAACAAGCCCCCCCCAAAAAAAGAAAAGAAAAGGTTTCAAAAGAAGGTAATCCTCAATCTGTCCGGCTACTAGGATAATCACAAACCTATACAGCTACTGGGGCAGAGAGGATGTCGAAGGATGGGTGACGTTGGATCCTGTTCACGGACTGCGGGCAGTCATGTAGAGCCCCCGACACACAACTCGTTCGCTCCATCGCGTCGCAATATATTCACGATTTTATACATTCGTTTAAAATTAATTATTTTCATTTCTTTCTTTGTAACTTGAATCATTATGATTTCATTTCAGTGCTCGCAATTAAGAGAGTTTCTTTAACTACCATTTTCTACTTCATCGCGTGACACTAACACATTTCAATTTAATATTTTGACATTGATTCCTAATGACGAATTCTATCTGATTTCTTTCAATATTTTGAGCCTTTCGTTAATAGAACGTTTCTTTATTGTTTTCTTACAAAGATAAATAATATTTATAACGCAAGTCGAATCAAATTTGCCACATCAATTTCAGAAGTATACACAAACAAATTTACAACTCTTTCTGGATTGTTGGAGGTTAGTGGAATGGTACATGGACTTTTCCAAAAACAAATTCTTTGAGAATGATCCGTCCAAATTGTTTTTTATTTATTAGAAACATTCGTTTTCCATTCCCATCGAGAGTCGCAGGCTGATGCGCGTTCAACAATGCTTTGGCTTGCTCCGCGGAGGTTTTGGAATACTGGCAATGGATCACGTTCATAAATCAGTTTATTACAAGGTTAATACCACTGTGTTTGAAACAAACATGACTTGGTTAGAAAAGTAAATAAAAATTAATCGAATCTCAACAAGCTGTTTGTTTCATAACAATATGCTCTAGCATTCGATTGAAGCACCGATATAACAGACACTGTCCAATTGGGAACTTATCAGGTGTTGATATTCATTTTAAGATAACGGAAGAATTAATAAGTATCGACTTAAGGACACTACTTACTTTCGAGATTTGTTGGAGGCATTTACATCGACAATGGATCGTGCCTCCTAACTCGATTTATATGGCATAACAAAATAAATGTACTTCAGCGGAGGTTTAATGAAACTGATTGAAAATAAATACTGCAAAGTTGGTATACTTTTGGGGCACGGTTTCACTACATCAGTTATCAAGAAACTTATGTTCCCTGAATGACATGGAACCTTAAAATGCACCATCCCATGAAGGAAGTCTTCAAATACTAAACTTAACGTTTACATCTACGGTAAAATAAATCATAATGTAACAATATTTATTGTAAATTGATGTAATATAATTAAATGTGTGCATTGTGCACACATTTTGGAGAAATGAAAAAAAGTTTGTTTTGAAAAGCTGAAGTACGCTACTGCCCTATGATATAATAGATTTTCGCAGATTTCTGTGCCATAACGTTAAAAACTCTTAGATATTCCTCCCTATTATATTCAGTTTAGAAAACGAGGGTTAAACATTCTCAGAGCGTTTAAACAATATTACCCGTACTTTTTGGACCAAGTGAGTTAGCTCAGAGCTAGCAATACCAATGTCTCTCACCGGCAAGTCCTAGGGTTCGCGTCGAATTCAGCCTCTGTCTGGAAGGGAATTCTAGCGGCCGCCACATTGATCGATAATTTTCCGTGGTTTCTCCAATCAACACCAGACGAATACCGGAGCTGTACCCCCAACAAACGGACCGCGCACGCAATTTTTCCTTTCTCTTTCTTCTTTTACATGCATCACACTAACACATATATGGCGAGACCACGCGAAAGCTTGGAGCTATTTGTTATTTATTTGGTAAAAAAAACAGTTAAAACTGTATATGACGTATGGTGAAAGAGATTCATTATCTGCGCACATTTTCTGAGGCCAAAATTAAAAATTTTTTAAAAAAAAGTGCGAAATAAGCAACATTTGAAAAATTAGCTTGTCCCGGCTGGGGCGGTGGGTGTCCTTGGTCCCTGTTGGTGGGAGATACATCGGCACAGCGGCGGGGAAAACCTTTCGGGATAACACATACGTAATAAGAAGGGGGGCTGATTTTATTGAAAGTCATTTTTTTCTTTTCAATTTAGAACAATGCCATTTAGTATTCATTTTATGTTATGACAAAATCATATGACCCATTTTTATACTTCATTTTCTTGTATTTTTCATTGATTTCCATTAATGAGTCATTTTTTTAACCTTTTACGACATTTTTAATCCTTTTCGCTGATTTATATAGATTTTAATGGTACTTGCTTCAAACAATATTTACTAAATGCAACAAATGTTCACCCCAGAATCTCTTAGTAGCCTATTCGACTTCTTCGGTTATATAATGTAATGTCCGCCGTTGTGAGTACTATGTAATTACGATTCTTGTAACGCTTATCGGCGCCATTGTCAATTCGGGGCCGATTTCACGATAAATAAAGGCAGAGAATTCTTTTAAATTACAGTCCAAACCCAAAGTTTGCAAGTTCTGAGTTCACTTGAACAAAAGGAAGAAGCCTCTATTACCTCAGTAACGTATCCAACAGCTTGAGTTGTTCATCTGAACATTCACCTGAGTTGTTCATCTGAAGTGGTTTTGATCAAATTTTTTACGTCATTTTCTTTCCTTTTTTAGAGCATTTTAAAACACATTTTAAGAGCATTTTATTGATCATCGGTCATCAAAACGCGCGCGGTAGGTCCTGACCTGGTGCCTGAGCTGCGCGTCGGGCTGGTCGCCGGTGACGAAGACCTGGCGCATGAAGGGCTCGCTGTTTGCGCGCCACGTCGCCGATGCCCGCGCCGTCCGTGGGCACGGTGCGCCAGCACAGCACGCGCAGCGCGCACTCGCCCGCCAGTCGCTCGAACGCCGCCTCGCTCTCGCGGTGGTGCGTCTTGTCCAGGTAGAAGATGCCCGTGGCGTAGCGCCCGAACGCCGGCAGCTGCACGTTCTGCTGCTCCCTGCAACACAACACACAAACACTGTTTTACACTGTCGGTTTTTTCTTCATTATTTTGCCTCCGTACAGTAAACTGACGGACCAGACTGGTTGTAATTTGTACGAAAAATGACGCATGCTTTTTTGGGGGTACAGATTGCATCCAGTTTGACAAACGCGCTCGTTTCCTCGTTTGCTACGAGTGGGATGCGATTTATTCCTTCTGTGCAGTTTTGAGACCGTACTAATGTGTCGAATTGTGATGGAAGTGATTATTTTGGTGAGAAATAAAACAAGTGTGACGAGTCACCGTGCCGGGGGCGTCACCGAAAGTTAGCGGCTTGCATCGGAAAGCATAACATCTCGGCGGCACAACCTCCAAAAGTGCTGCTGCATGCAAGCGAGGGCCAATATATATGGGCCTCGCGGAGCCAGGAGGACATGCGAGTCACATGCGAGATGTGCGAGTCAGAGGCGTACGTGAGGACTGTGAAACGACCTGCACCAGTACATTAGAAACGCTCACCCATGATGACGCGTTCACAGAGCTCCGCCGCCGCCATTGCTGTCGTCTCCGCCGCGCCTGGACCACGGAATAATGGGGTAAGAGGCCGCCACGTCTGAGCTCGACTCCCTGTACATTCCTTCACCTGGTCTATCATCCCCCTCTATCTCTTTATCTAACTGTAATAAATGGTGCATTGTTTGAAACAAGACTTCTTTTGAGGAAAATGCCCTTCCTTTCCCCATCTCACTAAAATCCTCCAAGTCAACCACAGCACTCCAAAGTGACGCGCTGCCTCAGGAATACGCTGAAGCCAGTCAGCTCGACGGTGGCACGTCACACAAGTATTCTAATGTCGCCTCGTTCTGTGCTCAGTCCAAACATAAGCGAACTTAGTTTAACACCACAAATACCATGTTCAGCTGATTTGGATTTTCAGCGCTTTTCCGGCGTCCAGACGAAATATTTTCTTCATGAGCACGTGCAAGAAAACGAAATGACCGCGCAAAATGCTCGATCTCGTTCTTCCCGTTTCGGTACCAAAACAAAACCTCGTCGATACGAACATTCCTTTTCCATCCATTTTCTGTACAGAAAATTATAAAAAATGACCATGTAAAACGGGCTCAAGGTGTGTGTGTGTGTGTGTGAGAGATGTTAAACACTCGTACCGAACGAGCGGAAAACTGATGACTTCCGCGAAAACCTAGCGAAAGTCAACACGCGCCAGCAAGCAGAATAGTATCGCATTAATAACCTGACATTTTTAAGGCGGGATGACACTGCCACGAGCGTCCAATTTCAGGACTAGCTCCGGCCTACGCTATTAACGTAAAACATCCTTCGACCTGTCTAACGCATTTTGTTTTTGCTTAAGAAGTAGTTTTTTGCTGAACACTTTACACTGCTGACTGACTCTTTGCTAAGCGCGACGACGGCTCTGGCTTTCGGCCCTGCGCGATTATATAGTAATTTCGAGTGGTAAAAACACATTCACAATATTATTTGCAATAAATAATTCTTTTGCCGTTTTGGTCTCCGAAGCCTAGATTTCCGTGGAAAGCGTTTTCGTAATTTGCAAATTCGTCGCTCCTCTATGTCACCGACCTTTATGCTCTTTTCAAGACTAGACGCGCTGTTGTGAAGTCGGAGGTCATTACCATCACTTGTGAAATACGAATGCCCATCAGGTTTGATGGACAGCTCGCGGGCTAAGGTTCTGACGGCCTAAAAATTCGGAGAGATCACTGGACCGGCCACGATAAAGGCTGTCATAAATTGCATCCCAATTCCACTCATTCATAAATTTGTGCTTTTCTTCGTTTGTTTCTAAAGAAAAATATTTTCTTCGACAAACTGAACTATTTTGAGGGGTAGGTGGTCTTTAAGACTGTTATACCCAGTTCGCGGGTTCAAATCCATCGAAGCCGTGGGGTTTTAAGGGCGAAAAACTCCTTCGGAGGGGACGTAAAGCCGGCTGTCCCATGTTTTAGATTTCCTGAATGTAAAAGATCCTCAAACCTAAATGAAGCCTCGAGCAAAAAGTCGCCGTTTTATCAACAGAGTAGTACGTCTTTCTCTCCCAGGCGGTGAAAAGAGCGTAGCGGAATTTGCGTGGTCAGGCGGAAGAGCAGGTCTCATGGCCTGAGCCTCGTCACGGAAAATAAGGCGCACTTGAATTGAATTTATCCATGCTCTTCGATTCACTAAAACCAACCTTCTGCACGTTATAAAAGATTAATTGTTAAGAAACTGGTGGGCAGAGAAAGTGTTTTCCAGAAAAAAAGCTACAGGAAATTGTTGCTTCCCTAACCGAGGTATATACGGTGGAGTATTTTTCATCCTGAACTCTACCTCTTTCCAACGTATATTTTTCAACGGATTTTATTCTAAACCATTTAATTAAAAAGCGCCATTCTCATTTGAGTTACGAAACAAAACGCCCTCGTTCCCGCCACTCAATCTCCTACCGGCTTAGGTGGGTCTGGTAGTGACTCTAAATTTTACCGAAACATCTATAATTCGATACATCACCAAAACGTTTTCGATATCGATGAAAACATGAACAAAGACATTGATGTTTAAAATATCTGTTTCAAATATGATAAAACAGATGGTATTTTCTCATCATCTTTTCATTTTTAATTATAGTGCTTAAATGAAATACCAGTATATTTTACTGTTTGATCACATAATTAATACGTTAATAATAATGTTTAAAGAATGTAAAGAAGGAAATAAAGGGCCTCTATTCTTATATTTATTCACTTTCATTTATAAATCATAAGTATTATACTTATTCACTTTCATTAAAAAAACATAAGTATTATATTTATGCACTTTCATTAATAAATCATCATAATTAATATCACAGCACTTCGAGTGATATTTAGTGTGACTATTTCACGAATAAACACATTACATGATTTGAAAGGATGATTTAAATCATAGGAATTACGAAAAAGAGAAATATTTCTCAAAATTACAACCGAAAAAGGAAAAACTTTCATTCAGTTCCGACTTATCACTGCCTCCTGGATAACTTATAATCAAGAAACATTTGAATAACAGTTTAATGCAGAAAATGATTTCAAATATGTTTTAATTTTATGGTAATAAAACTTTCAAAAAACAATTATAACAAGGCTACTTTCATGAACATTTATTAAAAGCATAATTATTAAAGTTGTAGGAAGTTGTTTTCCAAGTCTTGGTCTTCCGTGGAAATATTTGAAATGTACACACCTTTCCGGTTCTTTGCCAATTGCATGTGGAGTCCCGCAAGGATCGATTTTAGGCCCTATTCTCTTCCTATTATACGTAAATGACATGCCCTTAGCGATTCGAAACGGAAGAACAGTTCTCTTTGCGGATGATACAAATATTCTTTGCAAAAAAAGAAACCGTAAATAGTACAATATCAGACGTTTCAAATTGGTTCCGTAATACCAATTAATAGTAAATGAAAAGAAAAACTGTTTCATGCAGTTTTCCATATCAAATAAAAATTCTGTACTCCATTGAAAATGAACGGTGTGCCATTGACTGATGTTAATGTAACAAAATTTTTAGGTCTATCATTCAGTCAAACCTCAATTGGAATGCACACTTAAATGAATGAACACAAAATTAAGTTCAATATGCTACGCGTTCAGAATTCTTTCACATTCCGTCAGCCTTCATACAGCTCGTTGTGTATATTTTGCCAATGTTCACTCCCGCCTGAGATATGGCATAATATTCTGGGGAAACACATCTTACAGCTCCCAGACTTTCAGATTACAAAAAGAATTGTACGAATAATAAGCAAATCCAACCCACGTGATTCTTGTAAGTCTCTCTTTATCAATCTAGGAATTTTACCATTACCTTGTCTCCTGATTTACGAATCAGTAGTTTTTGTCAAAAATGACTTACTTAAGGGCGGGAATATATTTTCAGCAAACGCCGATGTCTATAAGTATAACACACGACGTAGTAATCATATTCACCAAGTGGCAGTATCAACAGCTCACTACAAAAAGTTCACATACAATTCATGTACATTACTCTACAACACTTTGCAAGAAGACATTAAACGATTAAATTCGATAGAAAAGTTTTAAGTCCCAAGTAAAATCTTTCTGCTGCATAACTGTTTCTATACAATTCGAGACTCTACCGAGCATCAAAGGAAAGTAGCATTAATTTTACAATGATAGTTAATGTAATTATTATCATTTGGACTGTATAATTCTAAAGAACCTGTAACAAGTATTGTACCACAGTTTCTGGGTTGATGCTCCATCTCGATCAGGTTTTTCGTCCAGTTTCCTTGAGCAAATGCTGAGATGGTCCCTTGTTTTTGCTCTGGACATAAATGTAACTTCACTATTTGTGCACGTCTTCTGAATTTCAGTGGGAAATATAGTTATTCAAATTATCGTTTTTCATATTAATCGCGGCAAAAGTAATATTCTTTCATGAAGAACATGAA
>JAHLJT010005956.1:0-63716 GCA_031308135.1 Acheta domesticus
ATACTGTTGAAGAAATACCTTCGGACTCTGCATCTTTTACTTTGAACTGTATAGCAGCAAAACATTCACTGCTAAATCCTGGTTAACAGTCTATTTTTATGTAACATGCTCGTATTGTCCTCTTACATGGCAAATCATTATTAAACTTTGACCTCACATATTCATAGGCTTTTGGTGAATAATAATGCAATGTCAGTGCAAACGATCGCAGCTCTCTATTATACTGAATTATGATCATTTTCTTTATTAGCAACTGCTCTGTTAATTAAACTGTAAAGGTCTGGAGTCAAACATAATTCTAAAACAGAAGCAGCACTCTCTGTGTGCGCACCGCGCATCCGTGCCCTGTGAGCGCGTGCCGATGCGGTACTCACCTGGTACCCACCTCTCACACGGCGCCACGCACGATGATGAGCCAACAGCAGGACTAGACTGATGGCTATGTCGACACACAGCACACACACATATCGGCCTCCGGTAGCTCAGGTGATGTAGCCAGAGGGCTACTAAAAAGTAGAGCTCTGCAATCAGGCAAAAACAACCGCTCGACACTCTCGGAGCCATCTAAAGCTAGCAGCGCCCAGAAACCAATCTCAACCAAACTATATCCAAAATTTTAGGCTAATTAAATGCTCTATTCCCGAATTTTAGGCTCCTCTGGATTTCCGAAAATCGTGGGCGCTGCTAGCTTTAGTCTAAAGCTAGCAGCGCCCACCCAGAATATATCTCAAAATCAATTGTAAAATCTGAAACCCATCCCAATATTTAAGAATAACTTTAGGCTCTTGGAAAAAAATTATCCCCGCCTTCAAATTCCAAAAATCAGGGCTGTACAAAACGAAACAATTAACATTAGTTCTTATAGGCGAAAAAACATCAATATCAAAAACCTTAGGAAAAATCTGAAAACCCTCCCAAAAGTTAAAAATAATTTTAGGCTCTTGGAAAAAAATCATCCCCGCCTTCAAATTCCAAAATTCAGGGCTGTTCAAAGCGAAAAAATTAACATTGGTTCTTACGGGTGAAATAACACCAAATCAAAAAAACCTTAGGAAAAATCTGAAACCCCTCCCAAAAGTTAAGAATAATTTTAGGCTCTTGGAAAAAAACCAACCACGCGTTCAAATTCTAAAAATCAGGGCTGTACAAAGCGAAACAATTAACATTGGTTCTTACGGGTGAAATAACACCAAAATCAAAAAACCTTAGGAAAAATCTGAAACCCCTCCCAAAAGTTAAGAATAATTTTAGGCTCTTGGAAAAAAAACCAACCACGCGTTCAAATTCTAAAAATCAGGGCTGTACAAAGCGAAACAATTAACATTGGTTCTTACGGGTGAAATAACACCAAAATCAAAAAACCTTAGGAAAAATCTGAAACCCCTCCCAAAAGTTAAGAATAATTTTAGGCTCTTGGAAAAAAATCAACCCCGCCTTCAAATTCTAAAAATCAGGGCTGTACAAAGCGAAACAATTAACATTGGTTCTTTAGGGTGAAATAACACCAAAATCAAATAAACTTAGAAAAAATCGGAAACCCCTCCCAGAAGTTAAGAATAATTTTAGGCTTTTGGAAAAAAATCAACCCCGCCTTCAAATTCTAAAGATCAGGGCTGTACAAAGCGAAACGATTAACATTGGTTCTTACGGGTGAAATAACACCAAAATCAAATAAACTTAAAAAAATCTGAAATCCCTCCCAAAAGTTAAGACTAATTTTAGGCTCTTGGAAAAAAATCTACCTCGCCCTCAAATTCTAAAAATCAGGGATGTACAAAGCGAAACAATTAACATTGGTTCTTACGGGTGAAATAACACCTAAATCAAAAAACCTTAGGAAAAATCTGAAACCCGTCCCAAAAGTTAAGAATAATTTTAGACTCTTGGAAAAAAATCAACCCCGCCTTCAAATTCTAAAAATCAGGGCTGTACAAAGCGAATTGTACATTGTACATTCGAATTGTACATTGGTTCCTACGGGTGAAATAACACCAAAATCAAAAAACCTTAGGAAAAATCTGAAACCCCTCCCAAAAGTTAAGAATAATTTTAGGCTCTTGGAAAAAAATTATCCCCGCCTTCAAATTCCAAAAATCAGGGCTGTACAAAGCGGAACAATTAACATTGGTTCTTACGGGTGAAATAACATCAAAATCAAAAAACCTTAGGAAAAATCTGAAACCACTCCCAAAAGTTAAGAATAATTTTAGGCTGTTGGAAAAAAATCATCCCCGCCTTCAAATTCAAAAATTCAGGGCTGTACAATGCGAAACAATTAACATTGGTTCTTACGGGTGAAATAACCTCAAAATAAAAAACCTTAGGAAAAATCTGAAACCCTTCGCAAAAGTTAACAATAATTTTAGGCTCTTGGAGAAAAATCATCCCCGCCTCCAAATTCCAAAAATCAGGGCTGTACAAAGCGAAACAATTAACATTGGTTCTTACGGGTGAAATAACTCCAAAATCAAAAAACCTTAGGAAAAATCTGAAACCCCTCCCAAAAGTTAAGAATAATTTTAGGCTCTTGGAAAAAAATCAACCCCGCCTTCAAATTCTAAAAATCAGGGCTGTACAAAGCGAATTGTACATTGTACATTCGAATTGTACATTGGTTCTTACGGGTGAAATAACACCAAAATCAAAAAACCTTAGGAAAAATCTGAAACCCCTCCCAAAAGTTAAGAATAATTTTAGGCTCTTGGAAAAAAATCAACCCCGCCTTCAAATTCTAAAAATCAGGGCTGTACAAAGCGAAACAATTAACATTGATTCTTACGGGTGAAATAACACCAAAATCAAAAAACCTTAGGAAAAATCTGAAATTCCTCCCAAAAGTTAAGAATAATTTTAGGCTCTTGGAAAAAAATTATCCCCGCCTTCAAATTCCAAAAATCAGGGCTGTACAAAGCGGAACAATTAACATTGGTTCTTACGGGTGAAATAACACCAAAATCAAAAAACCTTAGGAAAAATCTGAAACCACTCCCAAAAGTTAAGATTAATTTTAGGCTGTTGGAAAAAAATTATCCCCGCCTTCAATTTCAAAAATTCAGGGCTGTACAATGCGAAACAATTAACATTGGTTCTTACGGGTGAAATAACCTCAAAATAAAAAACCTTAGGAAAAATCTGAAACCCCTCCCAAAAGTTAAGAATAATTTTAGGCTCTTGGAAAAAAATTATCCCCGCCTTCAAATTCCAAAAATCAGGGCTGTACAAAGCGGAACAATTAACATTGGTTCTTACGGGTGAAATAACACCAAAATCAAAAAACCTCAGGAAAAATCTGAAACCACTCCCAAAAGTTAAGATTAATTTTAGGCTGTTGGAAAAAAATTATCCCCGCCTTCAAATTCAAAAATTCAGGGCTGTACAATGCGAAACAATTAACATTGGTTCTTACGGGTGAAATAACACCAAAATCAAAAAACCTTAGGAAAAATCTGAAACCCTTCCCAAAAGTTAAGAATAATTTTAGGCTCTTGGAGAAAAATCATCCCCGCCTTCAAATTCCAAAATCAGGGCTGTACAAAGCGAAACAATTAACATTGGTTCTTGCGGGTGAAATAACACGAAAATCAAAAAACCTTAGGAAAAATCTGAAACCCCTCCCAAAGGTTAAGAATAATTTTAGGCTCTTGGAAAAAAATCAACCCCGCCTTCAAATTCTAAAGATCAGGGCTGTACAAAGCGAAACGGTTAACATTGGTTCTTACGGGTGAAATAACACCAAAATCAATAAACTTAGAAAAAATCTGAAATCCCTCCCAAAAGTTAAGAATAATTTTAGGCTCTTGGAAAAAAATCAACCCCGCCTTCAAATTCTAAAAATCAGGGCTGTACAAAGCGAATTGTACATTGTACATTCGAATTGTACATTGGTTCTTACGGGTGAAATAACACCAAAATCAAAAACCTTAGGAAAAATCTGAAACTCCTCCCAAAAGTTAAGAATAATTTTAGGCTCTTGGAAAAAAATTATCCCCGCCTTCAAATTCTAAAAATCAGGGCTGTACAATGCGAAACAATTAACATTGGTTCTTACGGGTGAAATAACCTCAAAATAAAAAACCTTAGGAAAAATTTGAAACCCTTCCCAAAAGTTAAGAATAATTTTAGGCTCTTGGAGAAAAATCATCCCCGTCTTCAAATTCCAAAAATCAGGGCTGTACAAAGCGAAACAATTAACATTGGTTCTTACGGGTGAAATAACACCAAAATCAAAAAACCTTAGGAAAAATCTGAAACCCGTCCCAAAAGTTAAGAATAATTTTAGACTCTTGGAAAAAAATCAACCCCGCCTTCAAATTCTAAAAATCAGGGCTGTACAAAGCGAATTGTACATTGTACATTCGAATTGTACATTGGTTCTTACGGGTGAAATAACACTAAAATCAAAAAACCTTAGGAAAAATCTGAAACCCCTCCCAAAAGTTAAGAATATTTTAGGCTCTTGGAAAAAAATCAACCCCGCCTTCAAATTCTAAAAATCAGGGCTGTACAAAGCGAATTGTACATTGTACATTCGAATTGTACATTGGTTCCTACGGGTGAAATAACACCAAAATCAAAAAACCTTAGGAAAAATCTGAAACCCCTCCCAAAAGTTAAGAATAATTTTAGGCTCTTGGAAAAAAATTATCCCCGCCTTCAAATTCCAAAAATCAGGGCTGTACAAAGCGGAACAATTAACATTGGTTCTTACGGGTGAATAACACCAAAATCAAAAAACCTTAGGAAAAATCTGAAACCACTCCCAAAAGTTAAGAATAATTTTAGGCTGTTGGAAAAAAAATCATCCCCGCCTTCAAATTCAAAAATTCAGGGCTGTACAATGCGAAACAATTAACATTGGTTCTTACGGGTGAAATAACCTCAAAATAAAAAACCTTAGGAAAAATCTGAAACCCTTCGCAAAAGTTAACAATAATTTTAGGCTCTTGGAGAAAAATCATCCCCGCCTCCAAATTCCAAAAATCAGGGCTGTACAAAGCGAAACAATTAACATTGGTTCTTACGGGTGAAATAACTCCAAAATCAAAAAACCTTAGGAAAAATCTGAAACCCCTCCCAAAAGTTAAGAATAATTTTAGGCTCTTGGAAAAAAATCAACCCGCCTTCAAATTCTAAAAATCAGGGCTGTACAAAGCGAATTGTACATTGTACATTCGAATTGTACATTGGTTCTTACGGGTGAAATAACACCAAAATCAAAAAACCTTAGGAAAAATCTGAAACCCCTCCCAAAAGTTAAGAATAATTTTAGGCTCTTGGAAAAAAATCAACCCCGCCTTCAAATTCTAAAAATCAGGGCTGTACAAAGCGAAACAATTAACATTGATTCTTACGGGTGAAATAACACCAAAATCAAAAAACCTTAGGAAAATCTGAAATTCCTCCCAAAAGTTAAGAATAATTTTAGGCTCTTGGAAAAAAATTATCCCCGCCTTCAAATTCCAAAAATCAGGGCTGTACAAAGCGGAACAATTAACATTGGTTCTTACGGGTGAAATAACACCAAAATCAAAAACCTTAGGAAAAATCTGAAACCACTCCCAAAAGTTAAGATTAATTTTAGGCTGTTGGAAAAAAATTATCCCCGCCTTCAATTTCAAAAATTCAGGGCTGTACAATGCGAAACAATTAACATTGGTTCTTACGGGTGAAATAACCTCAAAATAAAAAACCTTAGGAAAAATCTGAAACCCCTCCCAAAAGTTAAGAATAATTTTAGGCTCTTGGAAAAAAATTATCCCCGCCTTCAAATTCCAAAAATCAGGGCTGTACAAAGCGGAAATATTAACATTGGTTCTTACGGGTGAAATAACACCAAAATCAAAAACCTCAGGAAAAATCTGAAACCACTCCCAAAAGTTAAGATTAATTTTAGGCTGTTGGAAAAAAATTATCCCCGCCTTCAAATTCAAAAATTCAGGGCTGTACAATGCGAAACAATTAACATTGGTTCTTACGGGTGAAATAACACCAAAATCAAAAAACCTTAGGAAAAATCTGAAACCCTTCCCAAAAGTTAAGAATAATTTTAGGCTCTTGGAGAAAAATCATCCCCGCCTTCAAATTCCAAAAATCAGGGCTGTACAAAGCGAAACAATTAACATTGGTTCTTGCGGGTGAAATAACACGAAAATCAAAAAACCTTAGGAAAAATCTGAAACCCCTCCCAAAGGTTAAGAATAATTTTAGGCTCTTGGAAAAAAATCAACCCCGCCTTCAAATTCTAAAGATCAGGGCTGTACAAAGCGAAACGGTTAACATTGGTTCTTACGGGTGAAATAACACCAAAATCAAATAAACTTAG
Source organism: Acheta domesticus (assembly GCA_031308135.1). Lineage (NCBI taxonomy): Eukaryota > Metazoa > Arthropoda > Insecta > Orthoptera > Gryllidae > Acheta > Acheta domesticus. Next base: position 6,323 of record JAHLJT010005956.1, read on the forward strand.
AAAAAATCTGAAATCCCTCCCAAAAGTTAAGAATAATTTTAGGCTCTTGAAAAAAAATCAACCCCGCCTTCAAATTCTAAAAATCAGGGCTGTACAAAGCGAATTGTACATTGTACATTCGAATTGTACATTGGTTCTTACGGGTGAAATAACCTCAAAATAAAAAACCTTAGGAAAAATCTGAAACCTTTCCCAAAAGTTAAGAATAATTTTAGGCTCCTGGAGAAAAATCATACCCGCCTTCAAATTCCAAAAATCAGGGCTCTACAAAGCGAAACAATTAACATTGGTTCTTGCGGGTGAAATAACACCAAAATCAAAAAACCTTAGGAAAAATCTGAAACCCCTCCTAAAAGTTAAGAATAATTTTAGGCTCTTGGAAAAAAATCAACCCCGCCTTCAAATTCCAAAAATCAGGGCTGTACAAAGCGAAACAATTAACATTGGTTCTTACGGGTGAAATAACATCAAAATCAAATAAACTTAGAAAAAATCTGAAATCCCTCCCAAAAGTTAAGAATAATTTTAGGCTCTTGGAAAAAATTCAACCTCGCCCTCAAATTCTAAAAATCAGGGATGTACAAAGCGACACAATTAACATTGGTTCTTACGGGTGAAATAACACCAAAATCAAAAAACCTTAGGAAAAATCTGAATCTCCTCCCAAAAGTTAAGAATAATTTTAGGCTCTTGGAAAAAAATTATCCCCGCCTTCAAATTCTAAAAATCAGGGCTGTACAATGCGAAACAATTAACATTGGTTCTTACGGGTGAAATAACCTCAAAATAAAAAACCTTAGGAAAAATTTGAAACCCTTCCCAAAAGTTAAGAATAATTTTAGGCTCTTGGAGAAAAATCATCCCCGTCTTCAAATTCCAAAAATCAGGCTGTACAAAGCGAAACAATTAACATTGGTTCTTACGGGTGAAATAACACCAAAATCAAAAAAACCTTAGGAAAAATCTGAAACCCCTCCCAAAAGTTAAGAATAATTTTAGGCTCTTGGAAAAAAATCAACCCCGCCTTCAAATTCCAACAGTCAGGGCTGTACAAAGCGAAACAATTAACATTGTTTCTTACGGGCGAAATAACACCAAAATCAAAAAAACCTTAGGATAAATCTGAAATCCCTCCCAAAAGTTAAGAATAATTTTTGGCTCTTGGAAAAAAATTATTCCTGCCTTCAAATTCCAAAAATCAGGGCTGTACAAAGCGGAACAATTAACATTGGTTCTTACGGGTGAAATAACACCAAAATCAAAAAACCTTAGGAAAAATCTGAAATCCTTCCCAAAAGTTAAGAATAATTTTAGGCTGTTGGAAAAAAATCATCCCCGCCTTCAAATTCAAAAATTCAGGGCTGTACAATGCGTAACAATTAACATTGGTTCTTACGGGTGAAATAACCTCAAAATAAAAAACCTTAGGAAAAATCTGAAACCCTTCCCAAAAGTTAAGAATAATTTTCGGCTCTTGGAGAAAAATCATCCCCGCCTTCAAATTCCAAAAATCAGGGCTGTACAAAGCGAAACAATTAACATTGGTTCTTACGGGCGAATAAACACCAAAATCAAAAAACCTTATGAAAAATTCGAAACCCCTTCCAAAAGTTAAGAATAATTTTAGGCTCTTTGAAAAAAATCATCCGCGCCTTCAAATTCCAAAAATCAGGGCTGTACAAAAAGGAAACAATTATCATTGGTTCTTACTGGTGAATAGGGTATGTTGTATTTCTAACGGGAATTTTCCATTTTTTGGTTAGGGAAGAGAGAAGGCCAAAATTATTTGTGGGTTTTAATAGAATTGTCTATAATGTGTGGAATATGAAGTTCAATTATCAGAAGCTAAGTCGTTGTAGTTCAGGTGTTATAAGAACTCAAATATTGAATATCGAAAAAAAGTGGGTGTGTTTCGATTAATATTCTATTTTTTTTCAGTCAGAACGGTGCTAGCCCAAAATTATTTGAGATTGGCATATTGATATGTAATGTATGAGCAATTGCTAATAAATTCCCCATTTGAATGAGTAAAGTAGTTCAGAGATTATTTTGTGAGAAATGAAAAATTAATCGAAAGGTATATTGTAGTTCTCACGAGAATATCCCATTTTTTGGAAAAGAAAGAGAGAAGCCCAAAACTATTTGTGGGTATAATACTATTCCCTGAATTGTGTGGAATATGACGTTCAATTTTCGGAAACTAAGTCGTTGTAGTTCAGGTGTTATAAGAACTCAAATATTGAATATCGAAAAAAGTGGGTGTTTTTGATTAATGTTCTATTTTTTTCAGTCAGAACGGTGCTAGCCCAAAATTATTTGAGGTTAGCATATTAATAGGTAATAAATGGGCAATTGCTAAGAAATTTCTCATTTGAATTAGTAAAGTATTTCAGAGATTATTTTGTGAGGAATGAAAAATTAATCGAAAGGTATGTTGTAATTCTCACGAGATGATTCCATTTTTTGGAAATGAAAGAGAGAAGCCCAAAATTATTTGTGAGTATAACCATATTTCTTATTATGTGTTGTATGTCACGCGCCTTTCCAAGGAGCCAAATCCTTGTAGTTCAGGTTTTATAACAACGGAAATATTAAATGTTGGAAAAGAATTAGGAAAGTTTTTAGTAATATTAATTTTTTCCAATAAGAACGGCTCTAGCCCAAAATTATTTGAAATTGTGATATTAATAGGTAATGTATGAGCAATCGTTAATAAATTTCTCATTTAAATTAGTAAAGTATTTCAGCAATTTTTTGTGAGGAATGAAAAATTAGTAAAAAGGTATATTCTAGTTCTCACGAGAATTTTTCCATTTTTTTGGAAAAGAAAGAGAGAAGCCAAAATCATTTGTTAGTATATCTGTATTCCGTATCATGTGTTGTATATGGCCTTCAATTTCCAGGAGCCAAATCGTTGTAATTCAGGTGTTATAAGAACGCAAATGTTGAATATCGAAAAAAATTGGGTGTGTTTTGATGAATATTCCAAATTTTTCCAATAAGAACGGTGCTAGCCCAAAATTATTTGAGATTGGCATCTTGATAGGTAATGCATGAACAATTGTGAATCAGTTCCTCATTTGAATTATTAAAGTATTTCAGAAATAATTTTGTGAGGAATGAAAAATTAGTTAAACGTTATACTGTATTTCTCACGAGAATTTTCCACTTTTTGGAAAAGAAAGAGAAGCCCAAAATTATTTGTGGGTAGAATCGTATTTCTTAATATGTATTGTATGTCACACGCCAATCCCATGAGCCATATCCTAGTACTTCCGGTTTTATAAGAACGGAAATGTCGAATATCGAAAAAAAAAATATGGACTGGTTTTGACTAATATCCCTTTTTTAATACGAACTAATATAGCCCAAAATTATTTGAGATTTGAATATTATTAGCTAATTTATGTGCAATTGTTAATAAATTCTTTATTTGAATTGGTACAGAATTTTGGGGTTTACTTTTTCAGAAGTGGAAACGTGGTGAAATGTATATTGTAGTTCTCACGCGAATTTTTCTTTTCTTGGAGAAGAAACCGCGAAGTTCAAATGATTCATGAGTATAGCCGTATTCTCTATCACGTGTTGTATATGGCACTTTATTGCCAGGAACGAAATCCTTGTAGTTCAGGTTTTATAAGATCGCAAATATTGGATAGCAATAACAAAAGTTATTCTATTGATTATTATTCCTTTATTTTTCAATAAGAACTTTTCTAGCCCGAAATTATTTGAGATTAGCAAATTGAGAAGCAATGTATGTGCAAATGTAAATAAATTCTCTTTTTGAATTAGTAAAGTATTTTGGAGTTTATTTTGTGAGGAATGAGAAATTGGTCAAGAAGTATATTGTAGTTTTCACGAGAATTTTCCATTTTTTGGTAAACAAAGAGAGGAGCCTAAAATTTTTTCTGAGTACAGCCGTATTCCTTATCATGTATTTGAAAATGACATTATCAAACGCGAAATACCTGTAGTTAAGATAACACAAATATTGAATATCGGAAAAAAGTTGGGACTGTTTTGATTAATATTCCTTTCATTTTCAATAAGAACGAATCTAGTCCAAAATTATTTGAAGTTGACATATTGATGGCCAATGTATGAGCAATTCTAAATAAATTCCTCTTCTGAATTAGTACAGTATTTTGGAGTTTATTTAGTGATAAACCAAAATATGATCAAAATTTATATAATAGTTTTTACACTAATTTTCCAATTTTTTTAAAACAAAGTGAGTAGTCCAAAATTATTAGAGAGTACAGCCGTATTCCCTATTATGTGTTGTATATGACATTAAATTGCCCGGAACGAAATCCTTGTAGTTTAGGTTTTATAACAACACAAATATTGAATTTTGCAGGAAAATAGGGTGTTTTGATTAATATTCAATTCTTTTCAAAAAGAATGCATCTACTCCAAAATGATATGCGTGTCGCGATATTTTGCCATAATGTGCATGTTATTTGTAGAACATTGAATTGATTGAAGCGAAATACCTGTAGTTTAGTTTTGAAAAAAAACCAACAAATATTTGAGATCGGTAAGTATTTCGGACAGATTTTTTTACCTTGCTTTTCTTTTTCATGAAAAACATGGCAATGCCCAAATTATTTCAAGATCGCATCTTATTTGTTGGTATGTGTTCAATTGTTAGTAAATTCCATATTTACATTTGTTAGTTAAGTTTGTTTTCTTTTTTTTTGACGAATGAAAGATTGAGAAAAAATGTAGTTTGCCTTTTATACTAGGCATTATTCTTTTCCCATTTTTGGATTTCTCTATTATTGATTGTGATTTTAGAATTGTAGATGTATAGTTAAATAACTATTTTATCTTTTAATTCGTCGCTGCTTTTTGGAGAGAATTTTTCTTGTATGAAATATTTAATAAGTCCATATTGGATATTTACATAGGAATGAATTAAAGTAATTATTTCAAGGCTTGATATTGATCCTGTCCGAATAAATGGTAAAACTCTCAACAAATACATTTTTTTTCTTTTTTAATGTTGGAAATACACGTGTACGGTATAATTCCCCCAGAATATATGTGAAGTTTCTCCGGATTTCCTAGTTTTGAGATAGTGAGATTCTAGCTTCTCCATCCTCGTTTTTGCTAAGTTGATTCCGGGGTGTTTTTTTGATGACACTAAAGAACCCAAAATTATGGCCCAAGATTTTTTGAGTTGAGTTGCTATTGGGATGGTTTTAAATATTTGTTATCGTACGTAGGGGTGAGTTTCGAAATTTTGAAAAGGAACAAAAATTTCGCACGTTTACGACCACACAAATATTTTCGAATTTTCAGTACGGGTGGGTGTACAATTAACAACCCACAATTTTTAACCTTAATTTCGGAGATTGTAGGGTACCAAAATAATGTTTCTGGTGTCACTGAAGTGCCCAAAAATATCCCGAACTTATGGTGGGAGAAATTTTGAAATTTGAGAATTAGGAGTTGTTTTGATTTTTTGTTTTCGTATTTAGGGGTGTGTTTCGAAATTTTGAAAAGTGGCCCCCAGAAGCCCAAAATTCACTTGTTTTGACATTGCAAAAAAATTTGAATTTTAAGTAAGTGGGGGTGCTAGCCTTACCGGCCAAAATTTGAAATCGTAATTTCAAGGTGTTGGTAGGTAGCCCAAAATTTTTAGAAGGGGGCTGGAATTAGCCAAAAATTAGCCCAAAATTATGGCGCAAGCATTTTTGAGTTTTGAGAAAGTGGGGGTGCTAGCTTTACCGACGTAGTGGCGCCTGCTATTACAAGCACACCGTCCAGACCTGGTCCCTGCCGAATACCGCCGTGTGTGTAAATAAATAAAACTGTGCCCGGCGGAGGCCGCCTCGGCCGCGGGCATCGTCTGGCGTAGGCCAATCCGCACCTAAAAACTCCCGCGCCACCACCCGGAGCCCCTCGATGCCCCTACACCCTGTCAAAGAAGATGGTGCAGTGATGGAGCAGTTAAAATGTAAATAGTGTAAATAGTAATCAGTGCACAACAAGGACGTGACAGTGACACCTGTGCTTAGTGTCAGGTCATTTCAGGATAAGAGAATTTCGAAGATAAAAGCAATAAGGACGCGACAAAGTCGCTTATGAAGTAATTGTAATTAGATGTAGGTTGTTGAAGTAATGATAGTGTAAATAAAACAAAAGAGGTGAGTCAGTTACACAAGAGAGGAAAATCCTCAGACTATTATAAATAACGCAAGAGAGGTCAAAGCAATCTTGAACTCTCCAACCATCCAATATATACATGCTATGTAGTGCAAAACTACCACAATGTATAAAAATTGTTCTGTCGACAATAAACGCTACTTAAATACAGAGTAATATACGTAGTATAGGGAAAGTTATATAATGCTGCGGGGAAAATGGCGTATTTTCGCCAGCAAAAAATTAGTTGTCTGGTCGTGATGACAAAAAAACTGGATAAATCCAGTTGCTAAATTAAGAAAAAAAATCCCTTAACACGTGGTGTAGCCAGAACCCGTTTTTTTGTTCGTCCTTGATTCCCAAAAACCAACTGAAAGGACAACGCCCATCCGTCCGTCCCCGTCCGTCCGTCAATACTGCTAGCTCCTAAACCGTACGTACGATTTCTTCCAAAATGGATATTCCCCGCACGATCTGGTTTGAGTGAAAGCTTTGAGATTTGGAAAAAGATTCTATAAAATTTTGGGGTACTTTACATGAAGCTCCCCGGACGTTTTTAAACTTTTCTCAAAACCTGCTCCAAATTTTTCTTTAAATTTCTTGTAAGAACAGAGTAAAATGCACATATTATGGTGACATAGGTACGATGTTCACGGTAAACTCTAAATTTTCGAAAATTGCAAAATTTTGAATTTTATTCAACGTCTTCCTCCAACTACAAAATTGCAGATGGAGATTTTTCCTTCAAATATATTTTTTTCTTCATAGTGAGTTCTTTCATAGTGAGTTGTGTTTATTCGCGCGTAAGAACCAATGTTAATTGTTTCGCTTTGTACAGCCCTGATTTTGGAATTTGAAGGCAGGGATAATTTTTTTCCAAGAGCCTAAAATTATTTTTAACTTTTGGGAGGGGTTTCAGATTTTTCCTAAGGTTTTTTGATTTTGGTTTTATTTCACCCGTAAGAACCAATGTTAATTGTTCCTCTTTGTACAGCCCTGATTTTTGGAATTTGAAGGCGGGGTTGATTTTTTTCCAAGAGCCTAAAATTATTCTTAACTTTTGGGAGGGGTTTCAGATTTTTCCTAAGGTTTTTTGATTTTGGGTTATTTCACCCGTAAGAACCAATGTTAATTGTTTCGCTTTGTACAGCCCTGATTTTTGGAATTTGAAGGCGGGGTTGATTTTTTTCCAAGAGCCTAAAATTATTCTTAACGTTTGGGAGGGGTTTCAGATTTTTCCTAAGGTTTTTTGATTTTGGTGTTATTTCACCCGTAAGAACCAATGTTAATTGTTTCGCTTTGTACAGCCCTGATTTTTGGAATTTGAAGGCGGGTTTTTTTTTCCAAGAGCCTAAAATTATTCTGAACGTTTGGGAGGGGTTTCAGATTTTTCCTAAGGATTTTTGATTTTGGTGTTATTTCACCCGTAAGAACCAATGTTAATTGTTCCGCTTTGTACAGCCCTGATTTTTGGAATTGAAGGCGGGGTTGATTTTTTTCCAAGAGCCTAAAATTATTTTTAACTTTTGGGAGGGGTTTCAGATTTTTCCTAAGGTTTTTTGATTTTGGTGTTATTTCACCCGTATGAACCAATGTTATTGTTTCGCTTTGTACAGCCCTGATTTTTGGAATTTGAAGGCGGGGTTGATTTTTTTCCAAGAGCCTAAAATTATTCTTAACTTTTGGGAGGGGTTTCAGATTTTTCCTAAGGTTTTTTGATTTTGGTGTTATTTCACCCGTAAGAACCAATGTTAATTGTTTCGCTTTGTACAGCCCTGATTTTTGGAATTTGAAGGCGGGGATAATTTTTTTCTAAGAGCCTAAAATTATTCTTAACTTTTGGTAGGAGTTTCAGATTTTCCTAAGGTTTTTTGATTTTGATGTTTATTCGCCCATAAGAACCAATGTTAATTGTTTCGCTTTGTACAGCCCTGATTTTTGGAATTTGAAGGCGGGGATAATTTTTTTCCAAGAGCCTAAAATTATTCTTAAATATTGGGATGGGTTTCAGATTTTACAATTGATTTTGAGATAGATTCTGGGTGGGCGCTGCTAGCTTTAGACTAAAGCTAACAGCGCCCACGATTTTCGGAAATCTAGAGGAGCCTAAAATTCGGGAATAGAGCATTTAATTAGCCTAAAATTAGCCTAAAATTTTGGATATAGTTTGGTTGAGATTGGTTTCTGGGCGCTGCTAGCTTTAGATGGCTCACTCTCGGGCTCCGCGCCGACGCTCGGCGAAGGGAGGGGGACCTTGCTTGGAGGGGAAGAGATAGCTGTTTAACGGACATTTCGAGCGGCCGCCTTGCGGCTCCCGCCGAGACACGGGAGTCGCCGAGCGCCCGAGCGCTCGAGCGCTCGGCCGCTGGGCCAAGCGCCGGACTGCACGGTAGCTTCGCCCCTCAATGCATGTATGGGATATAAAGTCGCCTCATGTAGTGATCGCAACTCTTCCAATTCATTGTAATTGAAAGAAAATACAATTTCAATTAAACGATTAAATTGTTGAAAAGTAACAATTTATCGATTGACTGGAAATAATTTTATAGAGACAAACAATACATTTTTTGAAAGAATTAAGGCAAGCCAAGACTCTGAAAATATTTTTTTAATTTGTTTTCTATATTTATAGTGCATAAGGGAAGATAATTCGTTGCGTACCAATTGTAATGTCATTGAAGTTTCTTACAAACCCGAATATAAGGCATATTTATTAAATACAATGAATATTTGGACATAATTTCACGAGTATATGAGAAAAAAGCATATGCTAAACAAAAATGAGGTAGGTACTATTTTCCTTGCGTCCAAAACGTCTTGTCGTCATTGGGCGTAGTAATTTATTGTGAAATAGTTGACGTAAGCCGCCATGGCCTCTGTATTTGTCGACTCAGTCGGCGGCCAAACAACAGCCGTAACGGCATATCAGCCTATTCAACTTAATAATTCAAAATACATTATTTACTATTATATACACAAGTTTAACTTTATTTTAAATTCGGCAAAGTATGTATTCACGAAATGATGCATATAAAGTTTTATATGTAAGAGTACAATGTTTTTCAATTACTCCGTTATTTTACGTTTCAATACAAGATAAGCGATTAATTGTAATTAAAAAAATCGTAAAAGCTGAAATTGTGAATCATTGGCTTCTGTGGAGAAGTATTGAAGCACCACGAGACCCCTTCCTTTGAGTGAACTATTGCTCAGCGTAGCAGGAAGCGATAACAAAGGTTGTGGGAAGTGACTCGGAGGCTCCCACGCAACGTGCCATCACCTTTGCGACGAAATTTCCAGGAAATGACAGGAAGCAGTTGAAAGAGAAGGGTCGAGATATGTGCACAAAGCTTTCCTCGAAAGGTATTGAGAAGCTCGCAAGATTATAAATAAAACTAAAAGTACAATGGGCTCAAAACAATGCTGGGATGACTGAGGCACCCCTCGCACCTACTGCCGGGTTAAGAAACTAAGACCTGCGTCTCAGATGCCTGAAAATTACAACACAAACAACAAAAATATTTGGAAAAAGAAAAAAAAATACAAAAGTGGAAGGGAAAGGTACTAATATATTTCATTGCACTTGCATCTAAATTTAGCAGAGCATTTGTATTTACACCATGTAAAATGAAGGAAAGTTAATGATTTTATGTTCATTAGAATAAAATAGGCAATTTCCGAAACATCCGATGCCTAGTCATTATAAAGAACGGAATTTATCTCTAAAAATTTTGATTGCCTATTCTTTGAAGTCACAGGCAGAACTGCGGTAGATCCACTTGAGTTTCTCCAGTGCGTCCGGGGAGTCGATTTTTAAAGCTTTTTATTTTTTTATATTAAAATTTATTATTTGAAAATTTATATTAAAATTCGTCTATATTTTAAATTTTGAAAAAACGAAATTATTGGTCATTTATTTTAAAAACCATTCAATACTCCTTCCTTTTCCTCAAACTTGGCATTAGATATTTACTCCGACGTGTCGGCCGAAAATATACCTTGACAACCCTACTGAAAATCACAAGGAAGAATGCAAAAAAGCTAGAAACAGGGTAAAAACAATTATTAGAAAAGCTTTCATGGGAAAGATTTATTGGAAGAATAGAACATGATATATATGGGAGACAAACATTAGCCTACAAAGTAATGAAAACATTGAATAGTAATGAAAGAGAGAATGTACAAATTAATGCAATTGAAAAGGAAAGATGGGTGAAACATTATAAAGAATTATGGTACGATGAAAAATGTGAAATAATAAAAACATATACAACTACAAATACAGATGACCTAACGATAGATGAACTACATAAAGCACTTAACAAATGTAAAAATCGAAAAGCACCTGGTATGAATGGCATGTACACAGAACTAGTAAAATACTCGGGAATGTTATTTCATCTACGCCTGCTTCATTTCTTTAATATGTGCTGGAGAAATAAACAAACTCCTAAAGAATGGCAAAAAGCAAAAATAATCTCACTTTATAAGAAGGGTAACCGAGGAGACCCAGACAGTTACAGAGGAATAAGTCTATTGGATACAACATACAAGATCTATGCGAGAATAATAAATGAAAGATTAAAAATAATAGCAGACCACCTTATATCAGAAGAACAAATGGTATTTCGAAAAGGCAGATCGACTGCTGATGCCATTTTCACATTAAAAAGAATAATAGAAGAAAGACGTGAACACAACTGTGAAACACACCTAACATTCGTAGATATAGTAAAAGCTTTTGATGTCAATAGAAACCTTCTGTGGAACATAATGGAAAGAAGGGGGTATCCAAAACACTTGATAGAGGTGATAAAAGGACTATATGAAACAACGAGCATTAAGTTGGTTATAAAAGGAAAATTGACAGAAGAGATTCCCACCAACAAAGGTGTAAGACAGGGCTGTTGCATATCACCGACACTTTTTAGTATATACATGGACGACATGTTTAGAACATGGAAATTGAATATAGATCGAGGGATCAATTTTAGGAAAATATTTTTAAATTCTATTTTATATGCAGATGACAAAGTGATAATACAGGACACTGAAGACAAAATGAAAATGGCAGTATATAAATTAAATCAAACTGCAATAGAATATGGTTTCAAAATATCCACAGAAAAAACTAAAAGTATGGCATATAAAGGAAAATACCCAGTGAGAACAAAGATTGTGATAGAAGGAAAAAGTATAGAACAGGTAAAATATTTCAAATATCTAGGTTGCCACATCTCGTTTGAAAGAGATAGATTTTGATAAAAAATTAAATAAATTTAGAAATATATGCGGCACGATTCACAGACATCTAAAAAATAAAACTAGGATAGAAACAAGAATAAAATTCTTCAACACAGTAGCTGTGCCAGTGTTAATGTATGGAGATGAAGCAAGAGTAACATCAAAAAAAGATAACTATAAAATACAGGCAGCTGAAATGAAATTTTTGAGAAGCACTCTAGGTTGTAATATCCTAGATAAAAAGAAAAGTACAGAGATAAGAAATGAACTGGGCGTCGAACCACTGTTGGAGGAACTGGAAAGAAATCAGAAAAAATGGTATAAACATCTTATTCGAATGCCCGACAGCAGACTACCAGCACTCGCAGTGGACTACAGATGCAGAGGAAGAAGAGATGTAGGAAGGCCCAGAAGGAAGTGGACACCGGAACAGGTTCTTGAACCTAACCCTTGAAGTGCAGAAGAAGAAGAAGTGTCGGCCGATTGTTACGTGGCGAAGTTCGCCTGAACGGGGTACGCCAGTTGTCGAGTCTTGGCTGGTTGTCGAGGCCGGCCGAGTCTCGGTCGGTCGCCGGCTCCCGGGAGTCCGCAACCGGCTGCGAAGGACAGTCGAGCTCATGGTCTCGAGAAAAGAGAGGCGAGCGAGCGCTGGTCGGTAAAAATTGCGGAGAATGCAGACCTCTACCAAAAAGAAGGGGGACGGAGGACCACCTCGAAAGAGGAAATGAAGGGTCAGCCGAAAGATAGCAAACCCCGAACTGAAGGATAATATTAATTTAATAAATTGAATTAAAATTAGAGTATTAATGCCTCTTGGAATGTGTAAAACTTATAATCTAAGAAAATCCAAAATGAACGATATAAAACTGAGCATGCTATTTACATAGTGAATGGTCGGGCCCGAGCTGTAAATTACTCATAAAATTCTAATTATAAATCTTAAAACTAACAATGTACATGGAACCACAAATTATTATACTGGACGATTAAAATTGCTGAAGCGTAGAGGTGAATGTCTTTAAAAGCTTGGCACAAGGACAGGGCACCTGATATGCACAGTTGGAGACAAGGACAGGTACCTGGCACACGGAAGCTGCTGCTCCCATACGGCTGTCCCGGGCCGTCACTGCTGGCGCTGGAGACTGCGGCGATGCGCCTGGGATGACGGACAATGCATCATCAGCTCATACCATGATCGGAGTCCCCGGACACGATGAAGCGGCATGTATGCCGCCGTTCACTAACGCGCCTGGTGGTTCACTTAGTTCAGTGTTTCCAGAAATTGTTATGCGTGTACTTGAAGAATCAACCCTCCCTTCTGTTAAATTGTTTCATTACAAAAGATATGTGGATGACCTATTAATTATAGTTGATGAAAATGACATTAAATTTGTTCAATATGTTTAATTTTTGTGATGAACCTATCCAATTCACTTTAGAAAACAAATAATCAATCTATAGTCAACATGTAAGTCTAAAGTCAAAATATCAACTTCCTAGATATCAATATCAAACATGAAAATGGAAAAATATCAACAACTTGGTGCAGAAGAAATAATGCTGCTAATTGTATCCATAATTATTTACCTAAATATCCCATACAGCATTAGAGAGGCATTGTTTATGGCCTCGTAGATAGAGCAATAAAATTATCCCATCCCATCCACCAGGAATGCCATTTAAAAATAGTACGTATGATAAATTAATTTTTAAAAAGACCTCTTGAGTTTATAAAAAAAGCACATAACAAAGAGGAGAGCAATGCTATCTGGATAATATCATACCTGATCAACCAAATTCTGAAACCTTAAATGTTCACAAAAAAACTATAGTTTTGCCTGTGTACCTCAAATTACTATCAGAATCATAAAAATTTTAAAACAGTGCAATTTAAATATTATATCTAGACACATATTAACAAATAAACAATCTTATTAGAAATGTTAAAGATGTAATTCCAGCTTCTGAAGTGGAAAACGTGTACTATATCTGTTCCCAAGATTGCAATAAATCATATATTGGCCAAACAAAACGAAGAATAAAACAAAGAATACACAAAAATAAAATAGCATAAGAGAAAATCATGAAAAATCAAACACAATTTCAAAGCACAGAATTCAGCATTCACTTAAATTTGATTTTGAAAATCCATCAATTTTAGACAAAGAGCCAAGAATATATGCCAGGATAATTGCCCAAACGTTATTTATCAAAATTAATAATATAATAATTTCAAATCAAGAGTGTAACGTTCTTACCACTTCAAATGACCTATTTTGAATAAAATAAAAAAATCATCACATTTTTTTAACAGGTATATTTCCTATCTGTTCAATCCATTGATTTTACAGAGAATCACATTTTTTTAAACAAACATTATAAGATGTGTCTCTCTTCATAATTGTATTTTGTATATGCATGTGTTGCTGGTAATTTTATCATTAATAAATATTATTGTTATTTGTAAAATAATTTTGCAGGATTTACCGAACCTATGCCTGAAGATAATTTCTTTTTATGGTTTTCAATACCTTATGTTTTAATACAATCAGTAGTACTGTTTACTACGCAATCAGTAAATTGTATTTGGTGTAATTCCAAATATACAAAAATCTTGTTTTTATTGTCTTAACTAATGTCTTATAACTTTTCTGGAAAACTCAGCCGTTTTCTGTGAAACCTAGCCCAAACTTCCGCATTTTCAGAAACCATCAAACGCCATTTTCTCAGAAATGGCTTCAATTTTTTTTCAAACTTTTCGTACAGATCATACGAATTGCACTGTTAGAATTGACATAAAAACAATTTTGCAGAATTCATTCGTTTTTACTTTCCCGTACACATACGTATATACGGAGTAATGAACGTAGTATAGGGAAAGTTATGAAATGCTGCGCGAAGAAACGGCGAATTTTTGGCAGAAAAAAATCATTGCCTGGCCCTGATAGCTAAAAACTGGATAAAACCAGTTGCCAAAGGAAACCTAGCGGTGCTTCCAATGCACATACTTTCTCGCTATGCTTCTATAAGGTCCTTAATGCTATTCCAATACTTCATAAACCAGCAAAAGTGTATTCTACCAGCAACCGTTTTCCATACCGAGACCCGAAATCCGATACTCAATGTTAACGTACCGGCACTTATATCACTACGCCACACTAGCACCGCATGGGTCGAACAGAGCCATGAAAGAATCGAACCGACCTATAAAATGGTAAATGCGTGATAAAGAAACAATTGATACGATGGTACATACGCTTTACAAATCCAAGAAGAGACGTAAAAAATTGTTAAAAGTTAAAAATTTGAACAAATATATACAGACACTTCCAGTACATTTATCGTAATTATCAATATTTGTTATTCAAATGGTTTCACATGGTTTTAAATAAAGTTTATAGAATTCTCAATTATTTCCTATGACAACAGAGAATTCTGACAAATAATATTCCGCGACCAGGACACGAACCGCCGAAGCTTCCCTCGGAAGACCTGTACCAATCCTCGCTGATTAACCGCTGCGACCACAATGGATATGCATGAAATAAACTTATAAAACAGTAATAAAGAATGGTGGTTTCATTTCTTGCATTAGAAAACGAAAATATCCAGAGTATGTAAAAAAAGTCCTTTACGCGCTCAAGGAAGGTATCTGGTAACATCTACATTCATAACAGAAAAACAAGTTGAATTTAGAGATTAGAAAACTAAGATCTCCGATAAAGTTTCTGACATTCTATAGCACCACTAATTTTTTTAACTTAAGCAACAGGTTTTATCCACTTTTTCGTTACCAGATCCCTGCTATAAGAGTTTTTCTGGCGAAAATTGCCCGTTTTCCGGCGCACGATTACATAACTTTCTCTTCTTACGAAGTATTCGTAAGGCGATAAAGTAATATATATGTGGCGGATATACATAAGTTAGACTTGTCTTCTACTATCCTCACATATGCTGATGACACCCAATTATTCTTACCATTCTCTCCAGTGAACATAAACCTTGCGCTGAGTATCCTCGAGGTGGACATCAAGAAAATATCAAAATGGTCAAATTTAAACGGTCTTGTTTTGAATCCGTCTAAAACTTCTTTCATAATTGTGGACCCTACTGATCGTCTTGGTGACACCAGAGGTATTTCAATTGATATCGATGGTACACGTGTACTAACTGTCGAGGCCGCACGTAATTTGGGTTTAATTCTTGACTCATCCTGGAAGTTTGATCGACATATATCTAAAGTAAGTTCTATTGCAAATTCCCGTTTAAGAACTCTGTACTCGCTTAGAAAATCTTTACCAATTAAGATAAAGTTGTATTTGACAGATTTTTTTGATTCTATCACTGTTTAACTTGGCGGATACTGCCTATGGCCCGGGATTGAAAACCCTTCAGATGACCCGCATTCAAGGTGTTCAAAATATGTATCTGAGATTCTGTTATGATCTCAGAAAGTACGGCCACTTGTCTCTGGCGATGTAGAATTCAGGTTGGCTCTCAATGAGGCAGAGAATCTGGCTACATACATTTAAACCTGTTATCAAGGTTCTTAAAACTAGCAACCTATATTATCTTCGTGATCAAGTAACTTCTTGGGAGACTGGTACGATAGGAAGTCACTCTGCACCAGATCATCGTCCAAGTCATCATATCCGCTCTATTCTAAATCATTATTCACTTCTTTTCTTATTTGGCTCCTCACTTGTTTAACCAGTTACCGGATGGATATTTGGGAATGGCAGACAAACAATTATTTTCGATCCTTCATGATTTTGTTACCACTAATTTCTGATTTCAAAATTCTTGTCTGGAAATAGTTATGTACTACTGTTGCTACAGTGTTGTTTTGATGCTACTTATATTTTGTACGACATACTTCACTCCAATATTTGTTGAAAACTTTGTAAAACCTATAGTTTAGCATGTAAATAGAATTTTAGATGAGAATTTTCTACGGTAACTCATTGTTTCTTACTATTACTTATGCGTTATTATTGTTAGCCTACTGTTTTTTTACTGAGATATCCTTTGAACAGATTTTTTTTATTATTGACATACGTTCTGAATTTGCGTTCCTTTATTGTAATTTAAATGTAAAGTGCATACTTTGTGTTCTACTTTTACTGTATTCAATTTTTACTGTATTCTGCTTTTATGCTTAATTGATATTCTACTTTTTTCTTCTTGTTTTAAGTCTCATAAATGATTGTACATTAAATTATTACATACTGGAGTGTCTGTTTTCCATGTTTGATGTAAAAACAGGTTTTTTCCTGAATCAAGCCTTTTTGTACAAATACAAGTGCAAAAATATTTATTTACTGTAAATGTATGTATGTATGTATTTGTTCAAATAAATATTAATAATAATTTCGGAAGCGTTAGGGATATGTAAGTTCATCGCATGCGTTCTGGTTAAATTGTATTACCATTTAACGTTAAAATACTCATAATTTTACTTAAATTGGTTCATAAAGATATACACTAGACAACGATTGATTTGACATGTCAGAAATCGCATAACAGAGTTGAAAAAGTGTTTAAAAGATGCAGTTTGGGAAAACACAGACAAGTCCTGTATATTTATCTGCATTGATTTTATTCGTGAGTAGAAGTACTTCAAATGATTTTCAATAAAGTTGTTACACTCTTCAATGTTTTTCCCCGCAACATCACATTCATCAAATTAAAATCCCCACCTGGGGATCGACCTCGGCATCTTCTAAACTGAAGCTCTCACTCCCAAGACGCTTGAACCAGCTGCACCACGGAAGTGACATGCGGACTAACTACTTATATTTACTCAAAACGTAATTGTATCAGTTCTATCATTAGGAGCCGGTAATTGTCAACATGCGAAAAACATGTCTTTCAAACATGACCAAGAAAGGCAGCGGTGAATGGCTTACTCCAAATAATTTATCGGATGATCGGCATTTGAAAAATAACTACTGCGAGAAAGTCTGTGCCATTTTATAGCACTACCTAGTTTATTTATATATTTACCGTCCCTTATTACACACGTGCAGAAAATTTAAAGAAAAATTTGGAGCGGTTTTTGAGAATTTTTTTTGTAAATATGAAGCGCAATTTACACAAATTTTACCCGTTTTTCCAAAAACTGTTACAAGACGTTATTTAAAACGCTAATTTTGTACAACCGACTTCGTCTGAAGCAAAAATCTGTATCTTCAATTTTGCAGTTTTTAAAGTTTTTTGCAATTTTCGAAAAATGGAGGATTACAACGAAAATGATACTCTTAAACGTTCTTCGCACTATTCAACAACAAAATATAATCAAACAATTTGGAGCCATTTTCTTTTAACTTTGAAAATCTAAAAATGGGCTTCATGTAAAGTACCCTCAAATACTAAAATATCGGTTTCAAATTCCAGGGACCTTGAGACGAGTAAAAACGATCGCTGAATATCAATTTTGAAGAAAATCGGCTGAACGGTTTAGGCGCTAGCGTTGACCACAGACGGACGGACGGACTCCTTTTTGCCATCAATCGATTTTGCAGTATGAAGAAGCAACAAAACATGGATTTTGACTACACCACGAGATAGAGGATTTTTTTTCTAAATTTAGCAACAAGTTTTATCAACTTTTTCGTTACCAGACCTCTGCTATAAGAGTTTTTCTGGCGAAAATTCCCCGTTTTCCGGAGCACGATTACATAACTTTCTCTTCTTACGAAGTATTCCTAAGGCGAGAAATTAAAAAAATTCCCCTAACACGTGAATAACCAGAATCCCTGTTTTGTGGGTCCTTGATACCGAATAACCAACTGAAAGCAAAACTTCCGTCTGTGAACACGACTAGCGCCTAAAGTACTCGTAGGATTTTTTTTTTCAAATTGAAGAAACTTCTGTCCATCTGGCTCCAGTCGAAGCTTTGAGATTTTGAAAAAATTTTCTTCAAAATTTGGGGGTACAGTCCATGAAGCCCCCCAGACATTTTCAAAATTTTCTTAAAAAATGTCTCCAAATATTTTTTTTAATTTCTTGTAAGAATAGAGTAAAATGCACTTATCAAGGTGACTTAAGTTTGATTTTCACGGTTAACTCTGAATTTTCAAAAATAATTTTGCAAATTGCAATTATTGCAAAAGTTTGAATTTTTCGGCATCTTCCTCCAACTACAAAATTGAAGATAGAGATTTTCCCTTCAAATACAATTTGTTCTCCAAAGTGAGTTCTTTCATTAAGGTTATGTATATTTGTTTTGAAACTTTTAATAGTTTTCGCGCAATAATGCATGCAATATGGGTTATTTTAAAAAAATTACAAAAACAAGATTTTCTCAAGAAGGCACCAAATTTTTTCTTTAAACTGTTGGTAGAGATAGTGTCTAATGTACTCTAATGAGATGACATAAACGTCATGTTGCTCTATCCTTTTGTTTTTTCAAAAATTACAAAACTTTTTAACTTGTCTATCGGGTCGTTAATACTCAATTAGCGACAATTTTTTTTACATTGCTATATTTATGAGTATATGTGCTTTAAATAATGTCAAGTAAAATTTCTCGGAAACTCAACCGTTTCCTATAAAAACTAACTCAAAATTCCTCATTTTCAGAAACGCTCAAATGCTATTTTCTCATAAACGGCTCCAATTTTTTTTCCAACTTTCGAACGGGAATTGCTAACTGCACTCTGTAATATGACGTAAAGTTCATATTGGGGTATTTATTTGTTTTTACAAAATTTACACAAACGTAATGTTTTTAAAGTTCTCTCACACCGTTAATATCAACGTTTCCCACAATTTCTAAACACTATTGTATTTGTGTGTTAAAGTACTTTAAATGACTTCAAATAAAGAGTTTGGAACACACAAAAGATTCCTGTGAAAAAGAGCTTCAAATTTCGCATTTACAGTAGCCCTTAATCAGCAATTTCTTAAAAACGGCTCCTAATTTTTCAATTAAAATTGCCATTTAGCAGAAGGTTTTTAATATTCTTAAAATAATATTTCCGTTCTAGTATTATGAAACCGAAAAATTAATAATATGTCAGAAAACGAAATTTGGACGGCGATAAATGGCAGCAGGCAAGAGTATGTCACGTCCGAATAGCTAGCCGAGACCAAAGAAAATAGATAACTAATATTGCCGTTCTGTTGCACCAGTAGTTTGATATATCTCTCACACCATTAATATGCACATTTCCAGTGACTTGTAAACACTATTTTATTTGTGAGTTAAAGTGCTTCAAATGACTCTAAATGAAGTTTTTCGAAAACTCAAAACTTTTCTTTAAAAAAGTGCTTCAAACCTCGCATTTACATTAAACGCTTGTATGCATTGTGCTTAAAAACAGCTTCAAATTTTTCAAAGAAAATTGCCATGTATCACGAGATTTTCTCTTCTTTAATATTTTTAAAGTAATATTTTGGTTCTACTATTAGGAAACCGAAAAGTTGAGAAAATGACCAAAAAATGTACTATGGGTGGTGATAAATGGCAGCAGGCAAGAGGATGGGGCACGACTGTAAAGCTAGTTGACTCTAAGGAAAACTTTACTGTGAGAAAGTCTGTGTCATTCTGGTGCACCGTTAGTTTAAAAAATTTCACAAATGTAATTTTTTTGAAAGACACCGTTAATATGCACATTTCCTGCAATTTCTAAACACTATTGTATTTGTGAGTTAAAGTGCTTCTAAGGATATTAAATAAATGTTTTCGAAAACTCAAAATGTTTCTGTGAAAATGAGCTTTGAATTTTGAATTTACAGTATTGCTTTAACAACATTTTCTTAAAAAACGGTTGCAAATTTTGGAAAGAAAATTGTCATTTAGGGTGAGGGTTTACTGTTCTTTAATATTATTAAAATAATATTTCTGTTGTACTATTAAGAAACCAAAAAATTTAGAAAATGTCAAAAGAAAAATGTTCTTTGGGCAGCGATAGATGGTAGCTAGCAAGAGAATGTGGCAAGTCTGAATACCTAGCTGAGACCAAAGGAAATACAAAACTAATACTATGCGAAAGAATGTGTCATTCTGTAGCACCACTACTTTTTTTGTATTTTATAGAAACTTGAATAAGGAATACACCTATATTTTTTTCAAAATTTTAAAGTCATTGTGTTGATATAGAAATTGTAACTTTTTTGAAAAAATATGTTTTCTTGAATTAAAAAAATCTTTTTTGAAAAATTTATTTACAGAGGAATAAAATACATATTTCATGAAACTAACCAGGAATTTTTATATTAAGTACATTCTGAGCAACAATTGATCATATTTTTTGAAGTACCTGTAAATTCAAAAATTTAATATAGCCATAACTAGCCAGATAATCAATTTTCAGGCAAATAAAAAACATGGTCTCTTTTTTTGATGTCCAGATTTAAGAAAAAAACATGCTATATTTTTAAAACAATCATATCAAATCTAGTGGGATTTGACATGAAATAGCTCTGATATATCTTATAAAATTATTGAATTGACTGCTCATTGCTACAGATCTGCTTATTCCTGAATATTTCAGAACCAAATGTACATCAACACTTCTGGTTTTGGTTCACAAATAATAAAATTAAAAATTTTTAAATTACCATTATTTTCCAGTGCATGAGGAAACTCTCTCTGTGAGTGACTTGTGAGACTGCAACACAAATTATGTTGGTGACACGGACTGCAGCTTGTAAGAAATGAAAATGTAAATTGCAAACTCTCTCTTGAACACATAACAGATGCTGTAATTGTTGTCCCTTTCACTTGTTTCCCAGTGATCTGGTTGCTAAGAACAAAAACCCAGTTTTTAACAGGAGCCCCTGATTCCACTCGGTGTGGAGAGACTTTCCTGGCACATCGTGAAATTATTTAAAATGGTAGGCTTAAATCAATCTCCCTATTCATTTTTAGCTGATGATGTCATTGTAACCGTTATCACAAAATCTAATTTTTATTTCAAACATTTTTTCTCTTTCACCAATTACAAAAAAAATTGTAAGTTTATAATAATAATAATTATAATAATAATATTAATAATAATAATAATATTTATGGAGTCACAAATAGAATTTTAATCATGTGTGATGAGTTAGATATGATATATGCAGGTGCACATATCTTCCTGATCTCCAGATTCCCTGCCTTTTATTTTCCTTTTCTCTTCCTACACACTATTATGAATGACGGTTAATGCAGCATTTTCATTTAAGAAATAAGAAATGTTCTCTATATATGTGAAAGAACTTCTATAGACGTGAAAGAACTGCAAGCAATATTAAATTGTTATTTTGAATACACTGCTAACAATAATTAACCCTCCACTCCTATCATAGCTAAGTTTCTTCATAAATAGTTCCAAATTTTTATATATGTTCATGTTATTAGAATGTCAACAAGTAATGAATGAAGAAAATATCAGATTTAAGGATATTCTACAGGTTCCTAATCTGAAAGAAAATTTATTACTTGTTACAAAAATTGTAGCCAATGGATTTATAATTTCTATGAAATGTGAAAACATTTTAATTTTATTAAGTCTTTAATAATTAACAGAAAGCCATTGACCCATGCTGTTAAATTGCACAGAGTATTAAATAGACAATTTAATTTTACACAGATTAAAATATTCTTAATCTTTCTAACTGCTCTTACTATGGTAACAAGCTACTTTAAGAGCTATGTTTCTAGAAATGTAATAGAATATTCAATGTGCCTCATTCTGTACATTACATCCTAAGAAATATAACCTGTGACCTGAGGGAGACCAAAGATTAAGGACAAATTAAAGCCAGCAAGGAAAGATTATGTATGTATATAATGTATGAAGATGATGTACACAGTTGGTGGTGTATTGGAAATCAATTCATTTTCTTAGGAAGCAACATTTTTCAAGAAGAAAAAAGGATTATCTATGATGAATTGTAACATCAGAAATTAGGAGTGGTTAATCAATGGAAATTTGTTCATGAAACTTAATGTATCAGTTTATGGAGTAGAAAATAATAATAAACTGAAAAAAGAATGTGAAATGTGCATTTAAGGAAAAACAAGTTGAAATGGCTTTATAATTATGGAAGATGCTCAGTCTAAAGACATACTAGATTTATGTTGCAGGTTTTCCTCATTTCTCTACAAATGGTTCAGAAAATAAGTTATGTATGAACTTAGTAATAACTTAGTAACAACTTAGAATATGGAAAGTTAGTACTAATACTTGCTAAGCACAAGGATAAGATATAGATAATTGTGGATTTTCAAGGTTCATCATAAGAAGAGACCACATTTTATACAAAATAATAGGTAGTAAGAATGCATTTTTAGTTGAAGCTAATGTGATTAATTATGTGCACTTATAACAAAGGTACAAGCTGGCATAAATCCTGAGAAGAATGCTGATGTCATATAAATTATTATTAAATGATGTACAAAGAAGATGTTTTTGAAGTACAGTTAAAAATAAGTATAAACTGTAAACCAATTGTGAAACTTGTATAAAGACTTATTGTTAAGACAAACAGAACCACGTTGCAGATCATTCATTTGGATATACTAAACAAACCCATTGAAGTATTGGTGTGTAATAAAATATCTTTGGGATAAGAGTGATGCTCTAAATGCTTTTAATTCATTAAAGGTAAAACTCTTTTTTAGGACGCACAAGGTAAAGGAGGTTGGATGCGACCCAATTATTTTTTTTATTTATTTTGAAGTGACTGTTGTTTTTGAGAAAACAAGTATTTTGCAGCAATATTTTGTATACAACAATAAACAATAGACATCAAATACATTTTTGAAAAACTAAAAACTCTTCTCTTTAGGTGAAACTCATTTCTAAAGATACTGTGTAGAAAAGCTACAGTTGCACCAAAAAGTCAAAAATTACTCCAAACTTTCTGAACAAACTATACGAAATATGTTTGGAACCAAAAAAAGTAAGATTTACTGGTTTTCAGAACCCCACTCTCTTCCCAATTTCTAAAAAGAATATAATTTTTTTTCATTTCTATTCTGCTACCAACTGTAAAATGTTTTGAAACCTGGAACTGGTGGGAATAATTCTCTAAAAACTTTTGTTAACTTTTGCTGAGATATTAAAATTTATAACCCACAAAACTTAAAATAAAAATGTCACAAAATATCATATTTTAAGCACTGTCATGGGTGCTTTAAACATAAAACATATTTTATTTTTGTGTATCAAATATTTACTTGCATATTTTTAACATTTTTTTAAGGCCTGGAATATACTTTAAAGCACTTGAAACATTTTCATGAGAATTGCTACACTTTTGTTTCTAAATCATACAAAAATAAAGAGCATTTCAAGAATTTCCTCATGTATGAGGCAATTTTGGGGGATGCCTAAATACCATTACAGTATCAAAACTGACTTTTCACAACAACCAGCTGCCATCAGAATTGTTATTTTACAACTTATTTTGATCAAACATGATTGTGGTAAGAGCAAGGTGAGTTGTTTCCAACCCAATCAGTTCTATGTTCCAATGAAAAATCATGGTCCTATAGATCATAACATGTACTCAAGTGCTGAAGCCACAAAGACAGGTAGACACTCAATGATACCCTTAAGAAAAAAGGTAAGTTAAATTTCAAAAACAAATTTGAATTGGGTCATATCTAACCTGGTCCTTACCATTTGATGGTTAAAGATTACAAAACTGAAATACAGTAGATAATCATAAAAACGTTAGAGTAAAATTTGTGCAGTCAGATAACAGAAGTGAAAATAGCCCACTAATAAAGAATTTAATGATTATCTTTAAAGTTGTGGAATAAGAAGGATATTATCATCAGCATATACTCTGCAATTACATTAAAATAAATAAATTATGTTTTGTTTTTCAAAATGGTGAGACTTTGCACTTATTTATAATAAGTGCTACTGTTTTATTATAATTACAATTATAATGAAACAATTGTAATAAATAAACAGAATAATAATAAAACAATTAATTGTATATATTTTGTGTATTTTAACATCAGTAACTTGTCACTTCACTAATTGGTTCCATAGAATTATAGAGAGTGAAAAAAATTAAAATACAACAGTGATCTTTCTACATTTCAATCAACATTTATTTCAAAGATACAATCAATCAGAGCAGTGGTGTAGCTTCAGTGGATGTCACCCGAGGCAAAAGTAATGGTATCTCCCTCCATAAATTAAATATAAAAACTATTAATAAATAGTTTATACATTATTTAATAAAAATACATATGCACATGACATTTATTTATAAATATATTAAACACTACATTTAATTCAGAATTGAAATATAATTTCTAAATAAATAATTTAAAATGAAGTATAATTAATTAACAAGTGCTTGCTTTTATAAAAATATGATTTTTAAATAAAGCATTAAAATTATATAATTCCAACTACCAAATTTTCTAATTGGTGTCACCCCTAAAATGGGGTCACCTGGGGCGGGACCGCCCCCGCTGCCCCAACCTAACTACTCCCCTGAATCAGTGCAAACGTTTTGAAACAGGTTATTATTTCATCATCAGACATTTACATGTCATGAACTTAAAAAAACAGGAAAATACAGATTGAAGCAATATCGTTAATAAGATAGCTTTGTTTAATGAAAAATAAAAACTTTTAAGTTGATGATTATGTGATTTTGTTATTTTATTTCTAAATTTTGAAGAACCTATGTCTGTCAAAAAACTCTGTGGCGAAACTTTTGGGATATGAATGAATAGTAAACATTTTCTGTTTTTTATGTATAAGAATAAAAAGAGAAGCATAAATTTGTTAGTATTTGCACAGAAAGTATATTCTGAGAATACAAAATTCTATCAAGCAGCCGAATCAAAATCAGAAAATAATAACTAAGAAATGTAGTATTTCTAGAAGAAAAGAACAAAGAAGAGAGAAGAAAGTAACAAAGAAATGTAGTATTTCTGGAAGAAAAGCAAGACATTGAGAAATTAAATGATTTTAATACAGAAAGGAACAAGAAATTTGCTTCATTTTCAATGTTGCAATCTAATTAATGTAGAAAAATAGGAATCAAAGTGTGAAGTAGAATAGAATAATTAAACATTATAAGATATACTCCAAACAATAATGAGGTTCAGAAAGCAATGAATTAATTCTGTGCGAAGATGGCAAAATGATAAAATTCTCTTTATAAAAATGCCAACAATTTGAAGCATCAAGGTGTCATGAAAAAATTACTCTGTGGCTTTTGTCTTCTTGCAATTTGCCACCATTGTTTTTCATAAACTACAAGAGAAATGCACCTTTTGCCTACCGTACTTCTAAACATTAACAAACAAGAGTTACTTATGTCATTTTGTGTCTCATCTCATGACAAAGTGACTTATATCATTTTTGCCATCTTAGCACAGAATTAATAACACTGTTTCAAGCTTGTTTTTTACAATAGTTCAGTGAATTCATCATCATCATCATTATTAACAACATTGGACTGCATCTTTATGTTCTTGTAGAATTAATATTTATTACCTCTTATAGAATAGGTTCTTAGCCGGCTCCTTTTGGTGGCCCAGAATACATTTTGAGATACACCTGCACTAGTTCTCTTTGAAAATTCAGATGGGTGATTGGCTGAGGAATGGACGTACTTGAATGTTGTTTTTTTCTGTTGTTTTTTTCTCTTTCTTTTTTTTCTTTTTGGCCATACCTTTTCACATTAGTAATTGGATTTACTCCATAGATGCTACATGTGCTGCACAATTATCATTCCACCCACAGAGAAATATTCAGTTGTCCTTATCTATGGTAGAATGAAATGAAATGATAAGTTTTTCACTTCAGGTGTCATACTGTTTTATCATTTCTATTAGTAGAGCTGTTGATTTGCCAAACATATTATCTACCTCACAATTAGCTGTTAGAAAATTTCCATGATATATTTCAGTCTATTAAGTATCCGCTAGAAGTGTTCAAGGACCAAACCTTCCATCTAAAATGCAAAGGCTTTTCCTAAATATATATTGCTTCAGACCACACCTGCCAAAATACCTCACAATACTTTCATCGTAGGATGTCTGGTGAGAAACATTTTCTAAATAATTCCATTCCAGTTGATTGTGAAAAATCTGTGAAGCTCAAGTAGGTTAGAGAATTAGACCTGGAGGAAAAAACAAGATTCACATTTAACCCAGGAGGGGTGGTATGAAAGAATTTGGACACCAGGCTTAATTTCTTGTTGTTTTATTTAAGAATAGCCTATTTTATATTTTATACTGTTGTGATTTCAGTATCCCGAATCTTTCATTTGAAAGATCCATTACTTGTCACATTATTCCAGGTTGTCTGTCAATTCTCAGAAATTATTTTCATCTCACAAGTGACCTTTTCCACAATTTGATACCCACATTGGTAGAATCCTAATCGGCACGATCAACTTTCAAGAGAACCAAACATTACTGATACTTCCTGGAATTGTCCAAACAATCAAGGAGTGCATACTGAAGTTTGTATTGCATTTGCCCTTTTCCATTCTGAGCTCAACTAATGGGATTGTCACAAGAGTTGATATCCAAATAGCACAATATTAGCATTCTGAACAAGAAGCAGTAGTTAAGAGAAAGGAAACTAAAAATACATAATGTGAAATTTGTTCAAGTAGTATGGATAGAGAAAGCTGGAAAAGAGGAACCAAGAAACATCGTGAGATGTAAACGACTCGGATATATCTATCTATCTATCTATCTATCTATCTATCCATCCATCTATCCATCCATCTATCCATCCATCTATCCATTCATCTATCCATCTACCCATCCATCTATCCATCCATCTATCCATCCATCTATCCATCCATCCATCTATCCATCCATCCATCCAATCATCCATCCATCCATCTATCCATCCATCTATCCATCCATCCATCCATCCATCTATCCATCTATCCATCCATCTATCCATCCATCTATCCATCCATCTATCCATCCACCTATCCATCCATCGATCCATCCATCGATCCATCCATCTATCCATCCATCTATCCATCCATCTATCCATCCATCCATCTATCTATCTATCCATCCATCTATCTATCTATCCATCTATTCATCTATCCATCTATCTAACTATCTGTCTGTCTCTCTCTCTCTCTCTCTCTCTCTCTCTCTCTCTCTCTATATATATATATATATATATATATATATATATATATATATATATATATATATATATACACACAGGTTGTCCAGAAGCTCCCGTTACAAAAAAATACCACAAATTCTGAGTTGCCAGACATAAAGAATGGCAGGTCCAGTTTTTTCGAAAAAAATGTTGTCTTTGAGAAAATTGAGTTTGAAAATCACTTCCGGGGCGCGAAATTCAAACCGGCCGCAACGACACTGCTGACAGCGGCGCCACATTCTGCGCGGAGCATTTTCTCGTTTCTCCGCGTAAACGGTGCAACAGTCCAGTAATATTCTGGAAAGCATGGCGTTGCTTACACTAGAATACTTAATAGTATCAAGTATTTGCAGATTCTATTCAACAAAAATATTTTAAATGTACGTACAGAATATCGAGTTTTGTTCAGAATGATAGCCACGGTACATGGCGGCGCAAATGATGATGAAGGTGAATGATGATGAAAATAAATGATGAACACGATCCAACATTTATGAAAAAGATTGAATCTCCTGGAATGCTCGAATTTGTATTTTTAGCACACAAAGAAGCATTTAGGAGATAAATTATTCGTTAATGAAAATACTGAGTTTATTGATTATCTTTGGAATTTGAATTGATTCTCCTGGCTGTCATTTTCTGAATTCTCAAACTAACAATAGCCAGCTTTTAACTTCTTAATAAACGACTGCACGGTTTATCTAAGATGATGGATAATGGACCTAATTGATGGATATCAATATTTCTCCCCTCCAAAATATTGCATCTTTCCTAAATAAAAGTATCTGTTTGTGCCGTAAAAGATCCATGAACTTCCTCAATACCACCCGTCAAATATTATTTTACCTTAAGTAAAATGTGGTACAGTAAGAGCACTTCCTGCTGCCGCAGCGAAAGCGTTCCGGAATAACTGCTATTGCAAAATATGCTAAACTGTTCTACGTGGAACATCGAAGTTAAGGCAAGCGGCCTCGACTACACATTTCTTGAAGTTGAATAACCATTCTACCCGCCTCTTTGCTTTTCCAGATGCAAGATGAGAGCATGTCTTTCCCTCAAATCTTGAAGTTACTTCGTGAAACCATTTCATAAGGCAGTTGACAGCTACTCGGGAAAAGTATTCTTTGAGTTGTTTTGTTTCTTTGAGCTTGTATTGTAGTTAGCATATACGTACAGAAATGAGTAACGAACATTTCTTCAATTTAATTCTTCGAGGTTATTACATAGTACAGAATGTAAGGGAGTAGAAACAGTTCACTACTACACTACTTCAGTGTTTTAATTTTCAATATTTTTCTTTGATATTTTCATTATGTACAACAAATATCGGCAAAGAGGAAAAAATGCAGTATAATCAATTTTTAACCCCAAACCTTCTTTTGAATTATTTAAGTTTTTATTTTTATTTTAATGCAGAATCATTATCCTTACTACTTAAATATTTTAGAACATGCATATTTTGGTACTTTAAATTAGTTAGAAATACTTTACATGCAAGTCCTAAATCTTTCAGTTGTATCTCTACATTTCTCTCAATATTTTAGTTAGTCTCAATAGTTCATTTTCAGTTAGTCTCAATCTCTCAATATTTTCATTTGTTTAAAAAATTAATCAATTTATAACTATTCCATTTAATAATTGCATACACTCGAGCTGCTGCACGAGCGTTGCTCCGGCACTCGCCGAAGACTAAGTACATGTCGCAGTACTCATGAATTGAAAACATGCTTATTCTGACCTCTCACACTCAAACTCGATATTTCTACTAATTTGCCTTAACGGCGCTTAGCTTTTAGTATACGCTGCCGGCGGCGGGACGCTGGGGGTGATGCGGAGGGGAGGGAAGGGGAAAGATGACTGCATAC
Source organism: Acheta domesticus (assembly GCA_031308135.1). Lineage (NCBI taxonomy): Eukaryota > Metazoa > Arthropoda > Insecta > Orthoptera > Gryllidae > Acheta > Acheta domesticus. The sequence goes on from JAHLJT010005956.1 coordinate 35,703, forward strand.
AGGTGCTTATTCAGCCATGATCACTGTGCGGGTCGGGTTTCGAACTGCGCAATCTGTTGTTTTGAGGCCAAACTGACATGCCGCTGATGGGCGAATCACTTGGCGGCGGTGGCAGGTTCGCCATACGATATAAACCACGATGTGACGCGTCCTAGCAAGTGACAAATGCAAGGACACCGACCATAATGCGAGCTGCGAATGGCAGCGGTCCGGTAACCTCAGTGAACCACGGTCGAACTTTTGCCTGCTAGAATGTTTGAGTTCTTTTGAAGTATTTGTACATCACGGAATGCAACATCAGTTTTTCTCAGTACCCTTTCATACCAGTAACATACTAGTTTTGTTTTTTATTCATTGTTGCATGGCACATACGGCGACGCTATTTTATCTCTGTTGATATTGACCTGTGGGTTAGGTTTATGGCCTACGTGCCCCTACAAAGTTTCTTCAATGCACTGTCTGCATCTCCACAAAATGACTGTAAGAAGCATCAATTCAAATTCCGCGCCCAAAGATAAACTCAGTTTTTTCATGTACGAGTATTTAATTTCCAAAACGCTTTTAGTATATCACGATATTTAGAATAATCTTCAGGAGACTATCATTCAGGTGGCAACCTTAAGCCCAAAGCACTAGTTCAAATTAATATGTGCTAAAAATAACAATTCGAGCATTCCAGGAGATTCAATCTTTTTCATAAATGTTGGATTGTCTTCATCATTTATGTTTACGCCGTGTTCCGTGGCTATAATTTTGAACAAAACTCGATATTCTGTACGTATATTTAAAATATTTTTGTTGAATAGAATCTGCAAATACTTGATACTATTAAGTATTCTAGTGTAAGCAACGCGATGCTTTCCAGAATATTACTCGACTGTTTCACCGTTTACGCGGAGAAACTAGGAAATGCTCCGCGCAGAATGTGACGCCGCTGTCAGCAGTGTCGCTGCGGCCGGTTTGAATTTCGCGCCCCGGAAGTGATTTTCAAACTCAATTTTCTCAAAGACAAAATTTTTTTCGAAAAAACTGGACCTGCCATTCTTCATGTCTGGCAACACAGAATTGGTGGTGTTTTTTTGTAACGGGAGCTTCTGGACACCCTGTATATTTATGAATGAGTTGAGCTTATCATTAGTATCAGTTGCCTTATATACTTCGTCCCAATTTTCTAACCTGAACAAGTTTTGGAATTTTATTATGTTTCCTTGGGAATAGTTACGCGTTTCTTGGTAAGTTGTCTGTTCAATGACTTTTGATTCTGTTTGAAATGTTAAAATCTGAGCAGTGTGGTCACTGAAGCCTGTGGTGAATGTAGGAACAGAAAAACTATGGTTATTTGCATCTATTATTATTTGGTCAATAGCAGTGCTACTATTTTTTGATATTCGAGTTGGGGTATTTATGGTTGTTTGTAGATTGTAAGATTTGAGAAGGTCTTTAAACAGATTTTCATTACTGGATTGCGAGAGGCAGTTTATATTGAAATCACCACAAATAATAATTTTATACTGTCTGCGATTTTTAAGTTTTGTAAGAATAACTTCCAGATTTTTTAAGAAGATTTTTAAATTCCCAGTAGGGCTGCGATATGTGCATACAACCCATGTTTTTATTGAAGTTAAATCAGTGATGGATATTTCAGTCTTTTCTTTTATAAGATGAGTGTGATTGGTGTAGGGTACAAAACTAATTGTGTCTTTAATAAGAATGCATGTCCCACCTTTGGCATGATGTGAATTATTAATGTTTCTACATGAGCTGCTAGCTAGAGAGATGCCTGGAATATGTGTATTATCTAGTTGTTCTTTGGTCAGCCAGTGTTCTGTGAAGCATAATATTGAAATGTGGTTGAGCTTCTCCTCAAGTTGTACTTCTATATCAGTAAGTTTGTTTTTCAATGACTGTACATATTTGGATATTAAAACATGATGGTAATGATAGAAACAAGTTAACTTCAATATTGCATTAAAATAATTTGCTGTGTAAATTAGGTATGAATTTGTTTATGGAGTTATACATTTGTCTAGGGAATTATATACATATTGCATCTCAGTAAATTTTCACTTATTTTATGTTTTAAGCCTACGTTTTTTAAAAAATTTTTTGTATATTCACAAGAAATTGAATTGTGAATCAAAAAAAGAATAATATTAAAAACCACGTCACACAAAAAATACTACGTAGAAGTAGACAGATAATAAATTATAAACCCAGTAATGCTAACGATCACAACTGGTTATCAATGGTTAGTATTTCAAAGAAACTACAATATACTATATATTCTCTGTAAAACAATATGGTAATAATAATTTATTATTATTATTATCATTATTATTATTATTCCATTACATCACGACTAAAGATGTTATGAGTCGGCTGAATATAAAATCTACTCCAGGTTGCAACCAGCTACCTAAGGAGTAGATTTAGGGACTATCGGTACCTCTACAATACTTTGCGCAAAATGTGGGCTGTTCCAAATAAAGCTATTTCTTGCACTTCCCAGTCCTTTGAATTACCTGGGAGTTTAGACAAGTTCTTACTCAAATTTTGCGGAACAAATCCCAGAGCTCCGATAACTATCGGGACGACCTGTGCTTTTACGCCCCACATTCGGCTGATCTCGATTTCCAAACTCTTGTATTTAAGACGTTTCTCTGCCTCCTTGGTAACGACATTTTGATCGCAAGGTACAGCAACATCCACAAGTAGACACGATTTTTTCTCTAAATCCCGGATGACTATATCCGGTTTGTTTGCCGCTGTCGTGCGATCAGTTTGAATCTGTTGATCGTACAATATCGTACACAATCCAACGACGTCACCGGTTTTGGTGAGTGTTCGTACCACTTGGGGCATGTGTTTGGAACTTCGAGGGCGGTACAGATCTTCCTGTGGAGGTAACTACACACCCTGTCGTGTCTTTTCAAGTATTCGGTCTTTGCTAGAATTGGACAAGCTGAGATAATATGATCAATGGTTTCTACTTGCTCCTGGCAAATTCGGCATTTGTCATCTTGGGAAATTTTGAGAACCGCTTTATCATAATGTCGGGTTCTCAACGCCTGATCTTGAGCAGCTACTAGAACTGCTTCCGATTCTGGCTTCATTCTTCCCCTTTAAAGCCACCTAAATGATTGATCTTTATTAATCTGCACCTTGTCCATTCTTTTTAGATATTGCCCATGGAGGGGTTTGTCCCTCCACGACTTCTTTAACATTTTTGTGTCTCACATTTCATGTTTAGTTGTACCAGAAGTTCAGTGTCTGTGTTATTTGACGTGTCTTCCATAGTTTTCTTTGCAATGCTTTTGCTACATTAACAGTGCCTCTATTTCCATTTTTCGGTCAATTTCATGACCTGCCTCATTAGAGGGTCATCTTGATGACTGACTACAGTATTTCCATTCCAACTATGGCATTGTGTCAGGAGGCTTCAATTTGTCTGAGGCCTCTTCCTCCTGTCCTTACGTGACCATATAAAGGCTGATGTAGATCAGCTCGAGGGGTGGGGGGCGACATGATGCATTGTTAGCAGTTTTCTGTTTTTCACAGGGGGGGTGGGAAGCCAATGATGCGGATTTCTTGGCTCAGTCCAGACCACTAGTCCGGAACTATACTCAATCTACAGGCAACACGCCAGACTAACCAATTGCAGATATTTTATTCTGAGTTCAGAGCATACTGCAGGACGAAGTTTCAACTCTTCTGTATACGCCGTTGCAAATTCTCTCTGTTGAGATGGAATGCTCTCTGACGTTGTCAGTTTGCCTCTTTTTAATAATTTTTGCACATTTGTCAAGACCAAACTTCATGCAACATCCACAAGTAGACACGATTTTTTCTCTAAATCCCGATGACTATATCCGGTTTGTTTGCCGCTGTCGTGCGATCAGTTTGAATCTGTTGATCGTACAATATCGTACACAATCCAACGACGTCACCGGTTTTGGTGAGTGTTCGTACCACCTGGAGGCATATGTTTGGAACTTCGAGGGCGGTACAGATCTGCCAGGTGGAGGTAACTGCACACCCTATCGTGTCTTTGTAAGTATTCGGGCTTGGCTAGAATTGGACAAGCGGAGAAATATGATCAATTTTTCTACTTGCTCCTGGGCAAATTGGCATTTGTCATCTTCAGAAATTTTGAGAACTGCTTTAAAATCATAATGTCGTGTTTTCAACGCCTGATCTTGAGCAGCTAGTAGAACTGCTTTCCGATTCTGGCTTCATTCTTCCCCTTTAAGCCACATAAATGATTGAGCTTTAGTAATCTGCACCTTGTCCATTCTTTTAGATATTGTCCCATGGTGGGTTGTGTCCCTCCACGACTTCTTTAACATTTTTTGTGTCTCACATTTCATGTTTAGTAGTACCAGAAGTTCAGTGCTCTGTGTTATTTGACGTGTCTTGCATAGTTTTCTTTGCAATGCTTTTTGCTACACTAACAATGCCTCTGCTTCCCATTTCGGTCAGATTTCATGACCTGCCTCATTAGAGGGTCATCTTGATGACTGACTACATATTTTCCCATTCCAACTATTGCATTGTGTCAGGAGGCTTCAATTTGTCTGAGGCCTCTTCCTCCTTCCTTACGTGACACATAAAGTCTATGTACATCAGCTCGAGGGTGGGCGACATGATGCATTGTTAGCAGTTTTCTGGTTTTTCGATCCATGATGCGGATTTCTTGCTCAGTCCAGTCCACTAGTCCGGAACTGTATTCGGCTACAGGCACCGCCAGACTACCAATTGCAGATATTTGTATTCCTGGAGTTCAGAGCAGACTGCAGGACAAGTTTCACTCTTCTGTAATACTCCTTGCAAATTCTCTCTTTCATTGTGTTGTTGAGATGGTCTCACATTCTTCAATGTCCAGATATTTGTAAGTTTTACCTGGCTCAAGATCTTGTATCACAGTGTGCATATCAACTTCAATGCTCTCTGACGTTGTCAGTTTGCCTCTTTTTAAATTAATTTTTGCACATTTGTCAAGACCAAAACTTCATGCAAATGTCATTGCTAAATTCATTCACGACAGACAGCATTTGGGAGAGAATCGCTTCATTCTTAGCAAACACTTTCAGATCATCCATGTAAAACAAATGTGATACTGGCCTTTCATCACCATGGAGCTTGTAACCAAAGTCAGCTTGCGACAACTGTCTCGATAGTGGGATCAAACTAATGCAAAACAGCAGAGGGGATAGTGAATCTCCTTGAAAAATACCCCTGTTGATCTGAATACTTCTGGTTTCTACTGCTTCCTTTCTGCTCTGTATTAAAAATCTGGTACTCCACGACTTCATGCTAGCCTTGCAAAATTCAATAAGTCTAGGATGAAATCGATAGATCTCCAGGGTCTTCAAAATCCAATCGTGTGGTACACTATCAAAGGCTTTTTGGTAGTCAATCCAAGCCATGCTCAAATTACGTTTTCGTTTCTTTACATCATTCAAGATGACTTTATTCAGTAGCAAGATTTCCTTACAGCCATAAGAACCTTTACGACATCCTTTTTGTTCAGCTGCCATTAGATGATTCTTCTCTAGATGTCTGTACATTTTGTCAGCTCTGGCTGAAGTTATAACTTTGTACAGTACTGGCAAACAAGTGATTGGCCTGTAGTACTTCGCCAAAGAGCTGTCTCCCTCTTTGGGTAGCAGATACGTGATGCCGCAAGTGAGCCATTCCGGGAGTTCCTTTGGATTTTGTAAACTATTATTAATAGCCTTTGCCAGATGCGGATGTAATGCTGTTAGTCTCTTAATCCAATAAATCTGGATCTTATCAATCCCGGGGGATTTCCAGTTTCCCATGTTCTTAATTGCTTTGAAGAGGTCCTCTTCCAAGAATTCGTGAACATCTTCCACTTTTTCCACAAGTTCATTTGCAGCATCAACTTCAGATTGAAGCCAAGATGCATCTTTGTTGTAGGATCTGCTCTCTTCCCAGATTGCTGAGAAAAATGCCTCGACATCATCTTTTGAAGCAGTGACAGCATTGCCATTCGGTTTCTGAGTTAGATTGCGATAGAAGTTCTTCGCGTCTGTTTCAAACAACCGATTCTGCACACGGAAATCTATTCTGCGTTTGTAACGTCTAATTCGTTGAGCCCATGCTTGAATTTTCTCTTTTAGCTTTTCAACTACCATTAGCCTGCTGGTGTCATTTTCAATTTGGTATTTTTCTTCAACATTGAATATTTTTCGTTGAACTTTAGAGGTGTGCGTTGATTTAGAAGATGCCTCAGCTAAGAGTGATATTTCGCGCCGAGTGTCGGCTATCCGTTTCATAATTCTGTTCATCCATGGGGGTACAGAGCTGTTTATTCTGTTTTGGCTGTCGGCCGTCGGTGTTCTTGGCTGGCCCCAAAATTATCTGAGATACTAGATATCCAGTTGCATATATGATGTGATTGATTTCAGTAATATCTAGATCTCTGCCTGGGGTCTCTAGCACCTCATTTAAGACAGAATTCACTGTTTCTATCACTCTTTTAGCTTTGGCATTTTCGTATATTCTCCTCAACGGTTCGCGAGATTCAAACGGAAGTTGACTAACTCTTTCTATTTCGCGCCGAAGGAGATTTCGCACCATGTCCTTATCGTGTAATTCATTGCCAGATGTATTTTCATCACTGACGTGTTTCACTGGAAAGAGATGAACCTTCCACAGGATCATCATTTTCAAGTTCTACATGTTCGTCATGTGGATAGTTCGAGCGAAGTACATACTCCGCATTTCTCTCAATGTCAGCAAGTTGTTCTGCTGTGAATTTCCACTGCTGAGTATGTATCGACGTTGACTGGCAAGCTTCTTTGAGTCTAGGGTAGGTCTCATATCTGGGTTCCGCTCTCTCCATACCTTGAAGACTTCTATTTCTGAGCCCCCATTTTTCGCTTTTGCATAGTAAAAGCACCACATCACCTCCTTTAATTCATCCCGGTTCCATCTCTGACGATGGCTTCGAGCTACTGCCGGCTCTGGGTCCCTGGGACTAACATCCTTGGGATGGCCAGACGTCGACAAGGTGACATTAGCTCGGTTTCTTAGCGGGTATGGGACATTGGTAGAACAAGGCACGTTAAGATTCATTACATTTATTGTACTATCCATTTTGCTCATTGGTTTGAATTGAAGATTTGCGGGACGCAAGTTCGAGTTCACAGATCACACTTAACCCTCGGGTTGTTTCCTGCCATCCGTTACTGCGACCCATAGTGACCTCGGGGCATCCCTCCGCAGGGCCCAGCAAGGGGTCCCTCCGTTCGCCAGTCGGCATTACTAAACCCTACGGGATTTTCACTGACTGCTGAAGGCAGCCTCCTTCGCTGGCTAATGCAAGGTTCGGGCCTCCACTCTAATCAGTGGCCTGGTGTGCCAACCCAGTTTCTCTCCTGTACCCTCTATGGGCCGACAACAGGAAGTCCAAAGGTTCATGACCCTTCCCTCTCTACTTACTTCCCACTCTCCTCAAAATGGAGTACTTCTTCGTCTGACCCCTCACCTTCAACCTATTCAGCAAGGGAGGCCCTTCCGGTAGCTAGTCTACCACTGACATAGCTTTAAGGCTCATGGGGGTTCTCAAGCTCCACCACCAACTGCAAGGTCGTGTACTCCCTAGGTGGGTTGTTATTATTATTATTATTATTATTATTATTATTATTATTATTACATTCGTTTATCGATACCTCTTTTTTGGATTTTTTTCCGATTCAACTTATCTTTTTTCCGGGGCTGACATCCACCTTCTCCGTACAGCTCCACCACAGCATGCGTCCCTGTCACGTCCCTTGGAGAAGAAAGGGGGGGGTGTTGCATCGTCCAGATTCTACAGCTCCTTCCGTAGCACTTCGCACTAACTCAAGTAACTGTGGCCAAAACCAACATGGCACGAAGCCGACTGCCTCAGACCGACTCTCCTGCCGAACTCCCCCGGAGCATCCCAGCACTCTCCTCGCGGCCACCTCACGCCTTCAGCCACCCCTTCTTGCCGACCATCCCTCGCTCCTTGCTCGGTTCAGCTCAAGCGGTAAAGTTAGAATCGCAAAGTTGTCAAAAAATTTGAAATTACATTTCTGGTTTTGTTTTAAGAGTAACAAAATTTGTTTTATGGTAAGTGTTGAGCGACAAAAAAGCGACAAATTCCCATGTAATTAATTTTTAATTTATCTGTGTAGTTTGATGGTTTTCTTGTTTCTGCGATGCCAACTTGATATCAAGTTAACAGCATTTGTTATGGCAGTGTCAAATGAAGAGAGATCAATTTTTTTTGCGTAACAAATTAGCGACAAATTTGGAGATTAATTTCAAATTTTTTAGACAACTTTGCGATTCTAACTTTACTCGAAAAAAAAGAACAGTTGCAGTATACCTGATCCTTTATACTGTAACAAGGGAACGCATGTTAGTATATGCCCAACCACGAGCAGTGTTATTGTTTCGTGACGTAGATTGTTGGAACGAAATGTTGCATCATGAAGAAAACCTTGTTGCACACCTCTGAATGAACATTGTCACAGGCGCGGATCCAGACTCCTCTTTTGGGAGGGGTCAGGTTAAGACTCAAATGCATTTATCTCGGAATGGGGGGAGGGTACCGAATGTAATAACAAATTTGACGTATGTTATTCGTACATCAGATTGACTTTATTATACTATAAATATATTAGAAATTCAATATACCAGTAATCACTTATCAGATATCAAGCAGGTTACAATTGTTACAATCCTCACCATATTCGCTGGGAGTGAGGCGGGCGTAACTTTGGAATTTTAACTGGTAACCTCCAATTTTTGTTGCAGATTAGAATTCTGCCTACAAAAATATGTCAATTTTATTCGGTACATTTGTTTTAAAAAAATGAAAATCTATAAATTTATCAACAATAAATTTCAAGTTATCAAAAATAACTTTCATTTGATGCAATATAAAAAATTTGTGAAGAAACGTACATGAGAGAGACATATAAATGTGTGTAATGAAAAAAGTATATTTTAATAAATTATTATAAGTAATAAATGCATGCCTATAATAAATAAAAAATAAACTAAATAATACTTTTATTTTTTCTCACAATTATTTTTCTCATTTTAAATTTTCCTTTTTTACATGTTTTCGTTAATATTGCTCTTTTGTACATTAATAAATTTGCACCATATTTGAACCTCCTTGAATGGCGATTCTTCTATAACAATGTTGTAAACTTCATTATAAGTTTGGCGACAGGTACACCGAGACATGCAAAATAATAAATAATAATCTAATAAATTTAATTTAATGCAACAGTTAATATTTTTCAATTAACTGATCTGATTCGTTTTGCATTGCCTTGATGCTTTGTTTAATTAAACCCAAATAAAGTAACATCATTGCAATACTGTTCATCAAGAATGAGAGCTGTCAAAAATACTTTTGATACTCAGCGACAGCTAAACTTTCAAATAAGATATTTTAGGCGTCAGACTCTATTCTCGCTTAATAGCCGAACTAAAATTCTCTAACCGGATTCGGACTCAGCGACTGCAAAATATTCAAAGAAGGTCTTTTAGCACTGGCGAAGCTAAAGGGTAATCTTAGAGCCTTATAATACCCAATTTTTTTAAATAAATTCTGTCATTGTGTACCATTTTTCAATATTTTTGTTACCGAATCGTTGAAGAAAATTAAATGTATTCGACTTCTTTTCTCCGCCTACGCGCGAGGGAATAAGCAGGGCCGCAGAAATATACACTTTGGGACCGGTAGCTGAGCGAGGTGGATAGACACCGGCTGGCTCTGCCGCGCATGCGCAAAAGAGAGCGTACTTATCTCCCTTTCAATTGCATTCACTGGGCAGAGATCCCAGTTGCAGCCTAGGCTCTCGTAGGGATGGACTTGTACAGCAATGCACACCCACGTCTCAGAGGCAAATTCATCTCATCACCTGACGTTGTGGGAAAATAGAGTTGTTTATGTGCCGTTTGTGTGATTTTTGTTAGTGTTTTCTGTACGAAACAATTAATGAAGCTAAAGATATAGTGTTGCACACAATGTCCCATTGACTATGCGCCAGTCTCATAACTTCTAAACGATTCACGATATCGAAATGCAGTTTTCGCTCAACAATGCGGAATCACGAGTTAAGTACTACGCCATAGAGATAGAAATAGTAGCGATACGTAGTAATATACCGTGTTAGATATGAAGAGACTATTGAAATCCTCATCAAAGTAGACATGACTATGAATGAACTTTCAGGGTGAGAATTATTTGAAAGATACAAAATTGTATCTTTTAAAATTATTGAAACAGTAGTGACTCAGATGGACTACGTGTTTCAAGATTTTGACAACTTTCATTTTATTGAATTTCTGGACGAAAAGCAGTTTTCCACCTACAAGCGTCCTTTCGTTCAGAAAAGTTTCCTTTCCTAATAAAACAATATCGATCTCTTGACAGTGAGCAGCTTCGAAATAAACTGACAAATGTTTACATTAATAATGCAGAATACATGCCTGCAGTTTTTTTTCTGAAGTATTTGTTAGACAAGTTGGTACAGAAAAAATATCAAGAGACGGTTCGGTTTGTACAACTCAACCAACTTTCCCTTATATACAGCATTATGTGAAAGGAAAACGATTACATTAAAGAGTTAAGACATTCTTGAGAAATTCCGTTGGAAATTAATTGTGCAGAAACGAAAGCTTTAAAGAACACTTTATCGATGTTTTTGTTGAATAAAAAATGATGAATGGAATTAATTTACAAAAAAATGTAAGATCAGATTTTCAGAATACCCAACTGCATGACTCTAGCTTCGCCACTGTATTTTAGGCGTCAGACACTATCCTCGCTCATCAGCCAAACTAAATTCTCTTACTCTAAATCTTTTCGACTAAACTTTACCACTAACCCCTGATGATATCCTTAACTTACGTTCTTACAAAACCAGAACCGACATCAGACTTCAATGATCAAATTAGGTTCGCCGTTACAGATTTATTTATTTATTTATTTGTCAAAAAACAGTAAAAACTGTATATGACGTGTGGGGAAAGAAATTTATCTGCGCACATTTTCTTGAGGGCCAGAATTTTATTAAAAAAAAACGAAAAAATTAATTTAGAAAATAATTATTTTAGAAAAATAAAGATATTTGAAAAATATTTTTTCCCGAGTTATAGAAAATCAATTTCAACTGTAAATGAACTACAAGCAAAAGGAGTGCTCAACAAAACGTGCGCACAGTGAAGCTACATTTACGTCCAGAAGCAAAACAAGGGGCCATCTCAGCATTTGCTCAATGGATCAGGGAAACTGGACAAAAACCTGATCGAGATGGGATCATTGACCCGGAAGCTGAAGTACATTACTTGTTACAGGCGTATTAAATATTTTTTTAAATGTATACAATGCAAACATAAACTAATTCATTATATATCTTTGTTTTGTTACATTAAACATTATTTTTCTTTTTCACGATCAGTATAGTCTCTTATTGTATAGAAACAGTTTTGCAGCAGAAAAGATTTTACTTTTAACTTAAATTTGTGTACCGACTTTAATTGTTTTATGTCATCTGGCAATGCGTTGTAAAGTAACGTACATGTATTGTATGTTGATTTCTTGTACTGAGCTGTTGATACTGACACTTGATGCACGTGATTTCTACGGCGTGTGTTGTAATTATAAATATCAATATTGCATGAAAATATGTTCCCTCCGTTAAGTAGGTCATTTTTGACAAATATTACAGATTCGTAAATAAATAGACAAGGCAATGGTAGGATTCCCAGCTCAATGAAAAGAGGCTTGCAGGAATCACGTGGAAGGCATTTTTTCATTATTCGAATAATTTTCTTTTGCAATCTGAAGGTCTGAATACTACAGGATGAGCTTCCCCAGAATATTATGCCATATCTCAGGCGGGAATGCACATTTGCAAAATAAACGCAACGAGCTGCATGAAGGCTGGCAGAATTTGAAAGAATTCTGAATGCATAGCATAATGAACTTAATTTAGTGTTTAATTCTGTTATATGTACATTCCATTTGAGGTTTGATTGAATTGAAAGACCTAAAAATTTTGTTGCCTCAACATCAACTAATTGCATATTGTTCATTTTCAATGGAACATGCGATTTCCGATTTGAGATGCAAAAATGCATTGAAACAGTTTTTCTTTCGTTAACAATTAATTTGTTATTATTAAACCAATTTGAAACTTCTGAAATTGTACTATTTACTGCTTCTTTTTGCAAAGAACATCCGTGTCGTCAGCAAACAGAACCGTTCTTCCATTTTTAATAGACGAGGGCATATCGTTTACATATAACAGATTACATACAACAGATTACTTTAAGCATTTAAGGTTAAATAAACATTGAGTTTGACAGGAGTTCCGATACTGAATTGGATTGTATCATCGAAACTGAATTCTAACAAACACCTGAAAGCAAGATTGTTGCCAATTTTATATTCATACCATTATTATTACGTAGTTTAGCGAGTTCTATTCCCTTTGAATAACAATTGTGACTTTTAAGATGAGTCCATGTGTTGACATCCATTTTTCGCACAATTCTCTCGTTCAATTAGTGACAAATATTTACATTAAGTTAGCAACACTGGTAACCGCGGAGTGTGTTTGATTCCGACTTTAGATATGTTACTTGTTTAGATATATTTCTTTGTATTAAAAATATTTTTAAAGTGATCTTGTATGATCTTGATGAAGTATTTTTTTGTACAAATTAAATTCCAATTTCTATATACATTCATCAGTTTTAGCACTGCTAATTTTTTAGAAATTTCTAGAATTGTTTGAAAATATCTGAAAATGTTTCGGCCAGTTCCGATTCTGTAGGGACACTGGAAAGGTTATCATTTTTTAGATATGTTGATGTTTATCACAAAATTTTGACGGTTCATCATTTGGGGGAGGGTCATGACCCCCGTGACCCCCCTTGGATCCACGCCTGCCAGAATAACCCGGCTACGAGTTGCATCCCTATCGGAGGAGCAAGCTTCCTATTCGGCATAAGCGTGCACGCTGGTTGGAGGAGCCAGATTACAGTCATGGCGTATCCGGGCGATACTGATAAGGAGCCGGCCTTCCGAGTCGGCGCATTGAGCAATACTGGTTGAAGGATCCAGCCGTCCGTGTTGTCTTATTTAAACATTCCCTTATGGGTGTTGCAAGTTACTGATCGTTGGCGTATGAAGGAATGGATGTCCATGGGAATAGGTTATGCATAGTACCTGCTATTAATACAATATTCATCGTATACTTTTGATCCAACGACAGATGTATACATTTAACTACACAACCAGACATCGCAAGATAATATAATTTCACTAAAAAAATATTCCAAAGGCCTCAAAAGCTTACATTTTGCAATCTGATTGGTTATGGGGCTTATATAAGCATCACTAACATCTGCATTGTTCAATAAATTAAGTTATATATTGTAGGTACATATATAATGAATATACCAAAACAGCATGTACCTAGAAAAAAATATTATTCAAATACAACTTAAAATATTTATTTAGTTGAGTAAAATGTGTAAACTATAACATAATTCACAATATATTGACACAAACTAAACTGCAAACAAATAACAACATAAATTGATGTATACATGTAATCAGTAATGCTAGTCTGTATTAATAAATACATTAATGATTAAGCATGTTTTAGGGATCCCTGTCAGTAATTTTTGCAATGAAATGAATTAGCAAATTATATTATCGGTCCAAAAAAATTTAAATTAATTAATATTTTTTATAAAAGCACTATGATTTGTTTAAATTATAGCTAAAAAATATAGATGAAAACTATTTTCGAAAAGTATTGGTGTTTGTTTCTTTTAATATTCAATTTACAAATTTAATATTCTTGTTATTTGTTATATTAATTTTGGTTACCAGATTCAATACTATTTATAGCTTGGGTTATGCTTAGGATGAGTAATTTATTTAGGAAATGGCTAACAATACCCTCATCTATGACAGTACATAAAGAAATAATTTGGCTCAAAGTTGGTACTCCAGCAGCAGCAGCAAAGAAGGTTCACTATTACAAGAAGAATTAAACAAATGCTGACTAAATAGAGAAAACCTGAAAATTGAAGTAAAATTTATCCCGAACCCCAAAGTAAAAAGAGAAATAGGTGTATGCTTACATGCAATAAAGGAAACAAAAAAATGTGAAATGTGTGTAAAAAGTTTGATACTTTCCTATGTTTACGCAATCATACACAAATTTTTGAAAAAAAAATCTTTAATGTAAGCAACATTGCTATTGATAAAAAATAAAGACAGGAAATAATTATGACTCCTTGTTTAATACTGATTTTACATAATGTTCTGTTTTCTTTTCTACATCAGTATGTAAAATAAGTAATCATGAAAATAAAACAGTAAATACTGAAAGTTCATTTCAAATACTCCGATAACACTTCCAAGGCAATAATAAAAAAACAACTTCCTGCAATAGATCCAAAGATTGATCTCAAAATTTAAAAAAATATTGCATGGTTCTATGAGACCCAGGACAACTCAATCCATTCTGACAAATGGTATGCCTAACAAAGGAGTTAAATAAATTCCTTTCAAAATAGTTCATAAACACTTCAGCAAATAATGGAGACATGTTTGAACCCACAGCAAGACACTCGTTTTTTTTTAATTTTGTCATAGAGTTTGAAAAAATTATCTTCAATGTGCAAGTTCAATATTTTAATTAGATCTATTTTGATTTTAAAAGAAGATTAAGAATTCATAATAGTATGATTTATACAAACATCTTCTTCAGAGGGTGGTATGTTGGTGAATAAATTGTTCGCATCAAAGGAAACTAGTTTGGTATAATTAGGTATCTTTTTATCTTATTTTTTTAATAAGAACAAAAGAATTGTTGAATTTGAACTTGGGGTTAAGTTTCATATGATTAATCCATGATACTTGGGAGTCCATCATATTTCTAAAAATTATATACGTTTCATCCCAGCATCACATCCACTCTAATTGTTCACCTAAGCTAGTTTTTCATCATATACCAATTAAACACAATCGCCCACTATCCTCATTGTAGAATCACCAAAGCCAAGACAAGAATCCCGAAACATGTGTATGGCTAATAATTAATACAAATCACTGCTTTCCAATTTTTAATTTTAAAAGATAACCACAAATACTGGCTAATGACAAATATTTACATGATTATATTAAATGTTTCACAACTTTTAACAATTTTTTAACACTTTTACAAGATAATAATTTTGTTAAAATTTATATGCAGTATCATCAATAAGTATAATATATGTATTAAGATGTAATGAAAAATTAGTCTGTGGACTTTGTCTTATTGCAATTTGCCAACACTGTTTTTTTTTCTTTGTAAACTACAAGCTCCGTTGCCTCCTCCTCCTAAACATTAACAAGAATGACTAATGTCATGACAAAATCACATATCATTTTGTCATCTAAGCACAGATTTGATAAATACAGTTTTCTTAACATTTAATTTTAATTCATTTATTGACAAGCAACTTTAAAATCATTTAAAAGATTCAGTCATTAGTTTCTACATGAAAAAAGAATTTGCTCACTGCTTATTAATGTTGTATCATCTGCATAAGAAATTACAGAAAAATCAGAGGAGTTTGGAATAACGTTAACATATATATTACTCCTAGCAAAGGTCCAAGCACAGATCCTTGTAGCAGAACCTGACAGAAAATTGAACCATTAATGACTATATATTTTGTGAATGTAAATAATAGGTACAGTAGTATCACAGAAGTCCATGTTGTAAATTAGCAGTCACCTTCTAATACATTATCACAATCTTGATCTTGTAGGCAATAGACATTCATAGTATCTGCAACAATCAACAGTAAAGAATAAAATTAACATAATAGTACCTCCCCACAACAGTATTTGAAAATATAATTAAAAAGTAAATAGAAAGGGTTTACAGCAGAAACTTTTTGTAGGTCTACATGAGTTTGTTTGAATATGTACAAAACACGTGACATTTTAGCCTCACTTTCAACAATGAAAATTCTGAATATTTATAGTACATAAAAAAACACTTTTAAATGTCTTCTGATTGAGTTCACTGAAGTATATATTTTTTGGTACAGCATCAATGGAAAACCACTCTGCTATAAATATATAATGGAATAATGTTTCATAAACTTGATGGAATAGTGAGCATTAAGAAGAAATTCACACTACCCAGAGAAAATTTGAAGTACATCCTGAATCATCTACAAGCCTACCACATATCTTTGGGATTATGCCTAACACTGGGAACCCCTAATTTGTGTGATTTTAAGTTATGCCTAGTTACACTACAGAACATTCAATTATACAATTTCTAATTAACATTAATGACACTTTGAGACTATGTTAAAATATGTCATAAGATTGGTAAAACATTAAACTTTATTGTTAACAGTACAATTGCAATGCCCAATTGTGTATTAAAAACAGTCGCGGCTCGTGGTTTTATAAACAGGGAAGGCTGCAAATGCATTGCATTAAATTTCATTACATTAGAGTGCATTGCATTGCCTGTATTGTATTTCTATTAATAAATCGTATACAGATTCAAGGGAGTAGAGCTCCTACCGCGTATCGGGAAAACTAGTTGAAACGCAATGCTAGCCGCTGAACTGCATAGTAATGCCATCTGGTGAGCACGCCCTTCTTCAGACCCTAGACCCCCCACCCTTGAAGGCTGTCTCTCTGCAGCCTTTCGTCCGCCGGTAAGCCTGTGCAATGATGCGTGACGTCATTGCCTCCTCGTTTTACACTGGCCTTATGGCAGAATGAAGTGGGAGCCTAACGCGTCTCTCTTACCTGTCAACAGCTTCCAATGCGTTACGGACGGCCGTTAACGAACCGACAAAGAAAAAAGATTGATATGATGTTACATAATACAACTCAGAAATCCATTATTAATAAATAAATACATGTTTAAACATATTTTTAAATTTCTTTTGGAGGGCGATTTCTCTAGGAGAGGCTCCGCCTTACAGCCTTTAATGACGAGCCGCGCCTGATTAAAAACTAATCATATAACTTATTCTTTAATAGTACTTTTTTAAAACAATTAACCAAGTCCTTTGCAGGGAATTCAATGTTTATTTATTTATTTGGTAAAAAACACAAAAAATGTATGTGATGCATGAGGGAGGAGATTACCTGCACATTTTCTTGAATGCAAAATAAGAGTTTGGAAACTGAGTTCTCTATAAATACTTGAACACAATGGCGTTTGAATTTCTTATATAACATAACTGTTGATAATGTAGATACCTTTTTTCTATAAAGGATGAGACACTGATGTTGTCTGGTATCAATGTTTTTATTTAGAGCTAAAAGATCTTTTTCGAAAGCTTAGCTATCATCATCAGAGCTATCTGAAAAAATTACAAAATTTTGAAACGAAAGTTGCATTACAAAAGGTCATTAACAACATTACTTAGTTTTCGTAAAAAATTGTTGGTGCCAGATGCGTAAGCAAGATGGATCGTTACCTTACAGCTTCGTTTTCCGCCCAGAGGCTGTAAGGTAACGATCCAACTTGCTTACGCATCTGGCACCAACAATTTTTTACGAAAAACTTAATTTGTTAATAATTTTTTGTAATGCAACTTTCGTTGTCAAACTTTTGTAATTTTTTCAGATAGTGTAGTGTTCCAAGGGTGATATAATGATAACACCGGTGTCGTATTTACGACATTGCACACACTTTATTAACTATACACAGGGCCATCTGTAGGCACAGGCAGACGAGGCTCGTGCCTCAGGGCCCCCATGATCAAAAGGCCCCCACAGATAATAAAAAATATATAACAAACCTTAACTAGTGGTGCTAGAACAGCACGTACTTTCCCGAATTATAAAAGCAGCTACGCAATATTAAGATATTGCATTTTCTGCGCTATTAATATCTTAGCTATTGAGTTTTTCATTCATATCGCACAAACAATTATATCCATCAAATTTCAGTATTGCTGAATGGCTGGTTAATATCAAAGGCAATGTTTTCCAGGAGTGAGGATTGAGTACGATATTTTGAACGAATTGATCTTCGACGATGTAATTGACGACTTCGTGCGTGCGAAACTACGTAATGTAGCATTGACAAATGCTTAGATTGTTTTTTACTTAGATCTTATTATGTAAATATTGCTTGTGTTGTTTTTAATCAAATTTTATTATGTTACTATTGTTAGAGATATTAGTAAAATATTACTATAGGAAATACAGAGATTAAAGATACTATTTAATTCCGTTGATCTATTTTTTTTACAAATCCTTCCTTACCTTAAAAAGAGGAATCAAAATGCTTATTAACTGTGTAATATTCAATTTTTAATAACTTATGATTGCCAAAACGTAATTTGTTGAACTAAGAATTAGGGGCCCCCAAATCTCTGAGTGCCTCGTGTACTTTCAAACCCAAAGACGGCCCTGACTATACACAAATACAGCCACCAACGTGATACCTGCTCGGCGTCTCATACATAACTAGTACATAACTGCTCTCCGTCATATACCGCGAGTGTCCCGCGCTTCGCACCTAGGCGCTGCATGCGCCATCTGTTCGCAACATCAGATACTACAGATAGCTCTGATGATGATAGCTAAGCTATCGAAAATATCTTTTAGCTCTAAATAAAAACATTGATAGCAGACAATATCAGTGTCTCATCCTTTCTTATATAGCTTAAAGGACAAATATTAATTAATGTTTAATGTATTTCATATAGTCATTTTAATAATAATAATAATAATAATAATAATAATAAAGTAACAAATACAGAAAAAGTGAAAAAACATAAAATATTAAAAAAATATTTCCAATTATAATGCATTAAATTCATTAAATTATCCTTTATTTAAAGCAACATGACATTGACTATGTCAACAATATAATATTATTTGTAAGAATTGTTGATCATCACTAATAATTTATCATAACAAATTTGTTTTTGTAAATTATAACCAAGTAGGAAACTTGAAGAAATTCACCAACATATGTATACAATTATTTTAACTGGTGATGTAAAATTATTTGGTTTATCATGTTCAACACAAGCTTTTGGGGGAATTTTACAATTAATTTACTGGTAACTTTGATTAACAGGGTAGTCGTCTTTGAGTAACCTAAAAACATGCATTTCTGGGTAGGCACATATACATACCTTCAAAATGTTGATCCATTCTATTGTGGCACCACCTTCGAAGGGCACCACTCTCTGACAAACTGTTGTCATTGCATTGAATGCAGCATATTTGCTGCATTCCAGAAAGAGAACTCTTGTTCGAAAAATTAAATACGAAGCAATACGAATTTAATGGTCACCTAATTCGAATATTCCGTTCACGCCCAATGAATAAAATCTTTCACATCAATACGTAATTCTGACTCTGGAGTCTACTAAAAAGTTACCACCAGATATGTATTCCACACTAATAAATAGGGCCTTCCCTTATCATTCCCTTATAATACTCTCTGCTGGACAGACACAAGCAACATATAAGCGCGGGAACCAGGCGGGAACTGGGCAGATTTTTTACCCCCCTCCACGGTGCCCCCCTCCCACCCACTTGTCACAGCGACATAAAGCTGAATGCCGCTGGGTCCAGGAGAAGTCCACATGCCCTTATAACAAGGAGATCTGTGCGGAAACATACAGGTATCCGTACACTGCAACATAAACCGCTCAACAATCACGAGCATAATAGTTCAACAAGCGGGATTTTTATTTTACTTATTGATATTTGTTGGTCTTACTCGGTATATGCCTAACGAAGCAATGTTTTCATTTGGTGCATCGAGGTTTAGTTCAACTATTGAAACCTTGTTGTGATTTATGGTCTCTTTTTTTTTCAGTGTACGGAACAGCTCGGTTCGCCATTCCCATGAGCGCTGACAGCTACCTCATCGCGCGCGCCGCCTGGATGTCTCTTCAGGACCCCCGCTTGCGACATTGAATTTGCCCACCACGGCTGCAGTGAACAACGCGGCCTTTGCGCCTCTCAAAATGCAAGAGATCTCTGATCGTCATTGTCAACCGTCATGTGAATGTTATTCAAATATCTCACATATGCAACACAGATTTCGAATATTTTAAAAAATCGATGTTTCTATGAAATACCATGTTTTGAACAACAATAATTTAACTTAACCCTCGTACCATATCTACAATTTACAATCAAGTACTATACCCTGGGTCTTTTTGGACTCCAAGCTTTATCGACAATTGGAAGTGGAAAACAGGAATGTATACGGATAAATACTGAGTAAAAATAATTATTTTTATATAAGTATACATTTTATAATTTATTTTCAATAACGTAATAAATATAATTTACTTATATTAAATATTGCATATAAAGAATAACCTCTACCGTAAGTAACCTCTATTGTTGATACATAATGATACAGAAATAATTACAATAATTTACGAAAGTTATTCGAGATAAATCGAATATTGCCTGTAAGAGACACATTATTATAGGTTCATGGTAAGATATTTCAAATAATAATGAGAAAATAATAGGCTGTATCTTAGAACAAACCAAACTCATGTAACGAAAAAACATTAATAACTCTAATAAAATTTGGAAAGTATGTGGTAATGGTTCGGTACCTGCTTAATAAGTACGTGAAGGTATACCTAGAAGATTGAAATTATCCTGCAAAACTTCAAGAAAATATTTAAAAAAACTTGTGGTGCTACACGAACAACATACTTTCCCGCGTTATTGAAAACAGCTACGTAGTACTGAAATATTGCACTTCATGCGTTACTAACATCTTAGCTATTATTTGAAAACGTCCAATTCAACCAAGAAGCGAACAACTGTTTCCATTGCAGTGTTGTCAGAACTATGTGAATTCTACAACTGCACAAAAATAGAATACAAAAGTTTTGTAAACATGTATAGGAAAAAGAAGCCTGATACCCTGGACAATATAGAAATGCATTCCATAAGGCCGTGATTAGAGAAGAGTATTCTAAAACCATGCAACAAATACTCTTCTCACTACAAATGGTACAGCATTTAGTGCGAAAACTAAATATTTTCCTGCAAATATCAACATAAATTAGACTATTATAACTCCATCTCATACAGCACCATTAAGTCACAACAATCACACGTAATTTACAGATATTCCCGAGCGCAAACTGAATTCCATTGTTGCAGACCCTACATTGTCTCTATTCTGAGGGCTATTAATTTTTTACTTTTTATTTCAAATATTTTAAACTAAACAATTTCTAAAATATTAATGTGTCAATGTATAACAAAAGGTCGAATGTAAGAAACGAACAAAGAAATAAGATACAAAATTGCAAATTCTAATTTACGACGCATCCAGCTGTCCGAAGCGCAGTAAATTTACAGCGGGCCATTATGTTTGTCACAAAATTACAGAAAAAACTACTCGTATTTTGAAAAAAATTAAGCATGATCTTATTTGAAGTTGTAGTTTTGATAAATACATGAAGTTGAGAAAAAATTGTATTTTTAAAATTGAAGTTGTAAGAAAACGACGAAAACGAAGCGCAGTCAATTCCGAGCGGGCTATTATGTTTGTCAGGAAATTATGGAAAAACTACTCATGTTATCAAAAAATTCAACATGACCTTATATGAAGATCTGCTTTCGATGAGCATATTTCATTAAGAAAAAAATCGTATCTCCACAATTGTAGTTGTAGAAAGACGCCTACATTTTTTAAATTTATTTAACGTTTTTGCAAAATCACGCATTTTAACGAACATGAAACCTGCACCATTCTCTTAAGCTTCCTGTATGCTATCTCAGGTCTCAATTTAATAAAAAACGTTCTGCGGTTTTTAAGAAAACTAGTGGTGCTACAACAGCACTTACTTTCCCGTATTAGTGGAAACAGCTAAGTAGTACTGTAATATTGCACTTTATGCGCTACTAACACCTTCGCTTGGAACTTACTATTTCCATTGCAGTGTTGTCAGAACTATGTGAATTCTACAACTTCACAAAATTAGAATGCAAAAGTTTTGTAACCCTGTATTGGAAAAAGAAGCCTGATACCCTGGACATGAACATGAACAATGAAGAAAAAAAAATGTCAATTTTCAATTTATAGGAAAATGTAACATTGAAAGTTTGACTAGTGCTTATAAAGAATCTATTCGTCTTCACAATGATTTAGTGGCAAAAAAATCGGGATAGTTTCCAAAATCGCGTTTTTTTTACTTTACTATGAATTTCCGTATGTTAATGTGTTTGAGCCCCCCCCCCTTTTCAGAAAAAAATCCACGAGCCGCTACTGGGGCACGGCAATGCTTGACGCACCGGTGCGTCGTTAGCAGTGAAAGTTAAATTCTGTTAGCCATGCAGCTACAGTGAAAAGAATGCTAAATAAATTATCCACAAATATACATTATGAATAATATGTTTATATTCACATAAAATACTGTACATTGAGTAATTCATAATTAAGGAAAAGGAATAGGTAAAATTTCAAATGATTAAACATAATAAAATAAATAAATAAAAAACAATGATTTTCAAATGAAGGTATTTATTTATTCTTCCGTACATTTTTTTTAATATATGTGGAAGATATTCACCTTCTCGTCCCCTGAACACAAAAACAAACAAAAAAAATTAATGGATAAAGACCAAAACGCAAATATTCCTTTTACATCAATTATGTTAATGATAAATATTGTAATCTGACAACTATATTTTTAGAAATTTTACATACTTAATAGGAGCGTCACACATCAAATTTCTATATCGAAAATGGTCACTGCATCATTCCAATTACAAAAGGAATTCTGCATTTACTATACTTTACGTTTAATAAATTAATTAAAATGCCATGAAAATTAATTAACAATGATGTATCATGCACTTATATTTTCAATTAATATTGAACATATACTCCCATTACATACTGTACTTACTTCTCTCCGTTTTCTTGGCCCTACTTAACTTGGGGCCTCGGCCTCGGCCTCGGCGTGGGCCTGGGCCTGGGCCTGGCCGTGGCCGCAGCCGTGGCTGTGGCTGAGGCCGTGGCCGTGGCGTAGCCACAGCCGACGCCGCCTTTTCCTCCGGCTGCGGCGGCGGCTGCTGCTGCTGCTGCTGCTGCAACAGAGCTTGCTGCTGCTGCTGCCGCTGCTGCAGCATAGCTTGCTGCTGGTCTACCAAGACCAGCAGCAAGCTCTTCACATCTTGGAAATTTCCATTCCCTCGCGCGTCTGAAACATTGACTCGATATGACCAAGAAAATGAAACTTGTCTCCACATTAACATAAAACAAACGATATAATATGCATTAAATAAATCACTCAAGACTAATAAAAATAAAAAGTGAACTTTATTCAACAAAATGTAAATTACTTAATTTGCATTAAATGCATCTTTATATTTTTCTTCACAATATTTATCGTGATATTCCACAATCCTTTGAGATGCATCCTCTGCAATTTAACTGTGCTCTCTCAAGAACTACGCGTTGTTCTAGATAGCAATAACCACACCTTATTCACCTCTTGACAGAAGTGGTTCGCAGAAGAACAAAGTTTTTCAAGTTCAAAGAATTGAACTTGTAATAGAACAATAAGGCTGTACGTTTCTTTGTACTTTTTTTCCTCACAAGTTCTTCCCACTGTATTAATTATAATAAAAGTTAAGTTTGCAGAATTAATATCTGGACTAGGATATATTTGGAATAAGTACCGAAATATATACCTACAAATGTACTAAAAATATAAAAATATGAAATTAAATACTTATAAAAATAAATTAAAAGAATTAAAATTGGGAAAACAATATATTAATGAAATCTTCAACTAACAAAGAGAGCAGTCCATGACCTTAATTTCAAAATCAGATGTTAAAAGAGATACTCGTGTACTAAAGTAAACTACACATTTTCCTCCTGAAACCTGCCTCAATTCTTTTCAGATAATTAGCCAATTACAAACCACTCTTTATATTCAAATGTGAAATTGCCTTAAAAAAGGTCTCAATGTTACTTTATACGTGCTTAAACGTCACTGAACATCAGAAGTCTTAATCGAATACTCTTCGAACCTTGCAAAAATTACAATAAATTCTGACATCTTCTGACCAATTTACCTCTTTCAATTGCAATAATTAAAAAAGATTTATTTTAAGTATTAAACAAATATTCTCAAATAATTTTGCAACACTTAACATTACTAAACTATAACTTTAACATAACTAGACTTTTCACATTAGGTAATTACTATTGAAATATGTGTAAGGTAACAAATTTTTCTTTCAGAATTTAAAAAAACTATGTACAGTCCCTCAAAACATGCACAAATATACAAAATGAAATAAATTTAAAATCCTTTCCAAAGGCCTACTTTGTTAGCAGTGGAACTTTAATAAAAGGTGTACAAACTTGTTATAACATACAAATTCTCCCACTACACATGACTCAATCTCAATATTCCACAATACTATCCATTTCCATTCTCGAAAAAATTACAATTTATCTACGTTTCTGGTCGATCCCGACTGTAAAGTTTTGAGACTCCTTCATACGCTTTGTCCCCGCCGTATTATAATGCCGAATTACTTTCAACTTAAGTTTTTCGCTTCGCTCGCCCGGATCCAAGTTACGGCGAGGCTCGGGCCTTTCAGCCCTCGCGTTCACTATAAACAACCTGAGTCTATCCACCGCAATAATTACCAGTTCACTTTTATAAAAAATCACTTCAGTAAGCGCATCATAAGAAAACCTCTAGTATTTAAACTGCCCAGTGAACGATACCGTGATGCCGTGATAGCGAGGGGTACCGTGCAGTCATGGTCAGCCACGTTCCTTTACAAAATATAATTACCCTTCGCTTCCCAACAAAAGTTGGGAAGGCCAAAAGAAAAGAAAGTAAAAATTGAATTTCCTAACAATAACAATGTAGTGAACATACAAAAAACTTTATATGCGTGAAGCAAAAATTAAATAGCTTACCCTTACATAAGTGCAATGTCATACTACGTATTCCCCTCATTTCTTCACAATATTGTTATCGATATTTTTGCAATATGTTCCCCACAATCAACACAGTAAAAATACACATCTGAGATTCTTACAATCAAGTCATCAGCATTAAGTATATATTAAGCAAACAATAAAATGTAGAATGTGAACTAACCTATGTAAGGCTAAAAATATTTTTAATAAAATAAAAAAGATAGAAACAAACTAATTCCCACGAAAATATTAAATAAAGAACACATTGACATCATTCTAAAGACGACTGTACTTAAAATTAAACCATTTAATTTAATCTCGAAATACTTAAATCCAAATAGCTTAATTTCCTGATAGAAACACCTTGCCAATCTCATAGAATCCAGAAAATAATTTATCCACTTTTTCGTTACCAGGACCCCGCAATAAGTGTACTAAGAAACGCATCTTATTTTTTCCAACTATAATAATGCAGACATTTCACTTATTTCTAATGCACTTCTTATTCATACGCTACTTACCATCATCGCTACAATCCATGTCTTTCATTGCGTTGGACATAGAGTAAAGATGTATATAGAGGGCTCACCAGGCGTGTTTTTAGTTACATCCTTTGAATTGTTCCCCGTCCACCGCTAGGATGCGCCAACGTCGGGAAGTGTGAAGGGCTGTCTGGCTTTCTGGTGGTGGGTGTGGGGTTTTCTAGGAAATATCACGCGGGGGAGGGGAACATGAGTTGTTTCCATGGCAACGGCAGGCACTGGGCTCGGGCGCCGACCCACCTGCTGCCTGGCCCCGCAGACCCGGGATTACGCGTTGCCCCGCCGACTGGAACGAAACCTCACCATTTGCCTTTACGAAGCTGTGAATGGGTTTGCAGCGTGATCGCCGTTCAGGACAAGCTGCACTTGCGCAAGTCTTTGGCCTGCCTTTCAAAGGACAAAGAGTTGTCCTAAGATGTAAAGGAGTGGACCAAAGGTGGTTAAATAACGAAAATAGGGGAGGGGCCTCTAATAGAACTTAACCCCTTCAGAATAGGAAATCGGCTAGAGATGCCATTCATCATGAAAGCAGTATTACTCATTTTCTATAGAAACGAAAGACTTTCAATATGTCATTTGAAAACTCTAAAATAATTAACCAATAAAAAAATTATTCAGCTTACAGGAACAGTTTTTGTATGGAAAATCTAGTCTGTGCACAATATACTCCTCCCCCCCCCCGCACACACAGAAAAATGCTGTTTGTGACACTAGTTGATGTCGGTGCAAAAATGTATTATTGTTGCAGACCAAATCAATTAACTACATTTATTTATTGAACATCAAATACAGTTAAAAACTGTGTGTGACCTGCTGTGGGGAGAAGTGTATTGTGTGCAGGTTTTTTGAAATTCTGGATACCTACTAAAATGTGCATTTTGGCAAGCAGGGCCATCTTTAGGCACAGGCAGACGAGGTTCGGCCTCAGGGCCCCACAGATAATAAAAAATATATAAAAACTGAACTAGTGGTGCTAGAACAGCACGTACTTTCCCGAATTATAAAAAAACAGCTACGCAATATTAAGATATTGCATTTTCTGCGCTACTAACATCTTAGCTATTGAGGTTTTCATTCACTTCGCACAAACAATTATATCCATCAAATTCAGTATTGCTGAATGGCTGGTTGATATCAAAGGCAATGTTTTCCAGGAGTGGGGGGTTTTTTTATTGCTTCCCAGAAGGACACACAGCAATGTACGAACTCGTGGTGGCTAATCGCGCGTTGTCGCCAAGTTGCGCCTCTAAGCTGTTATCGCAACTCGTAACAATGACATGTACTTAATTCCAGGGAATTCGCGAAGCGCTAAGCGGAATTCCATGTAGCCTCCGCATTGTCGATAAGTTAAAGTGTGTGGAAGCAAAAATTGAATTAATATTGGCATTTCAATAAACAATTATATTTAAATCAATTATTTTTATTTTCCTTATACATACGTATATACATAGTATACTTTACTTTTCGTATATGCACGTATATACGGAGTATTGTAAGAAGTGGCCGACGTTTTTGTTTTAATTTTGCAAAACCAGGCATTTTTAACGAACATGAGACATGCACCATTCTCTTAAGCTACCTTTATGCTACTAAGGTCCCAATTTAATCAAAATTGTTGTGAGGTGTCTAAGAAAAAATGGTTAAAGGAAATAAAAATTGCACATGTTTGACACAGAATATCGCAAAAAATACTCATGTTTTCGAAAATTGAAACTGACGTTATTTAAAGATCTGTTTTTTATTAAACATATTTCATTAAGAAAAAAAATTGTATCTTTACAATTGTAGCTGTAGGAAGACTCCGAAAAAAATTTGATTTTTTTCAATTTTCGAAAAACCAGAGTTTTCAACATCAACATGAGACTATGCCATTCTCTTAAACGACCTTCAGACTACCTGACAAAAAAATTAGTCAAATCGTCTGGAGTAGTTTGTTTGAAAATGTTTGAAATGGATTCATGTAAAGTACCCCACAAATTAAAATATCGGTTTCAAATTCCAGGGGCACGACATCAGTCAGATCGATCGGGGAATATCAAATTTGGAGTAAAATCGGTTGAACAGTTAGTCACTAGCGTTGTGTCGCAGACAGACGGACCAACAGACGTTTTGCCGTCAATCGATTTTCGGTAGAAGGAGCTATAAAACGTGGATTTTGACTACACCACGTGTTAGAGGATTTTGTTTCTTAATTGGCAACTGGATTATCCACTTTTTGGTTACCAGGGCTGTAATAAGAGTTTTTCTGTCGAAAATCGGCCGTTTTTTCGCGCAGCATACATAACTTTCCCTATACCTATTCGGGAAAGTAAAAATTGTCATATTTATACATATATATTGATTACATGAAGCCACATTTGGAAGTGATATACGGTTATATTTCTGTATTATAAGCTTTGTGTGCACTATGACGTATTCGGAAAGGGTTATTTACCAGTAGATCATTGGGT
>JAHLJT010005957.1:0-46708 GCA_031308135.1 Acheta domesticus
GGCAGGGATTTAGGCGGATGGAAGCGGAGGGCGATACAAGGTGGAGGACATGTGTGTGAGTGTGTGAGAGAGAAGGGGAGAGAAAGGGAAAGAGAAGGGGTGAGACGGAGAGAGAGGAGAAGAATGAGGAGAGAGGAGAAAGAGGGATAGGAGGGAGACAGAGCCGGGAGAGACAGAGGGACAGAGAGGGGGAGAGAGGGACAGAGAGGGGAGAGAGGGACAGAGAGGGAGTAGAGAGAGGGAGAGGGGAGAGAGGGGAGAGAGAGGGAGAGAGAGGGAGAGAGGGGACAGAGAGGAAGGGGAGAGAGGGGGGAGAGGACAGAGAGGGGGAGGGGGAGAGAGAGAATTGAGGGAGAGAAAGGGAGAGAGAGGAGGTAAGCAGAAAAGGCGAGGAGGCGCGGGTAGGGATGAGGAAGGAGAGAAGCGGGGGTAAGGGATGGGACCAAGGGAGGTCGGAGTCGGGGAGTTAGGTGTCGAGAAGAGGGGCGAAGGCAAGGGTCGGGGAGAGGGAGTAACATTGGGGATGGGAAATTGAGGAAAGTGTGATGGCAAGGGCAATGGCTGGGCAGCAAAGGGGTCGGGGCGGGAAGGTTGGGACCAGGGCGGGGGCGGTGACGGGGGCGTGAAGTTGCGAGCGAGTCCTCGTTGATGGGACGTGCTCGTACTTCTGCAAACGCGTTGCTGCGCTCGCGGCGCCGAAGCGCCTGTCCGTAAGTGAAGCGACGCAAACAGAACGTCTCCAGTCGGGCAATGCGGATCTGCTCGAATGCAACTTTAAGAGATGTTTCCAAGTGATGTTTCGTGCATCGCGAGAGCATGTTTATATACATTCGAACCTCTTAAAAAAAGAGATCAGTTTTAAACTGGGAGTTATAAATCGCGTATGGAGGCACCCTGTTCTCTAACTTGGAGACGAAGAAAAAACATATTGTCAAGTGAATTTAAAATATTACAATAGAACTTGTTTATTGCGAATTTGAAGGAGCAATGTCGAGCAATTGGATTATTTGCAATAAAGAGAATTAAATAGTAGAATTACAAAAAGCACAAAGTTTGCCACTAGTTGAACTACGAAAATTTTAAAACATCAAAAAATTGAAGGGTTGAACTTCAGGACATGAAGTCCTATTACAAAAAAACAATCTAAAAATGTTTAACTTCGCTGCTTCTCTGCAAACCCTAACCCACTCTCCCTTCTCTGAGAACCCAACTTCTTTAGAACTTATATTCTCAATTGTAATGTCCGTATTAATTGCACAATGTAACAAGCAGAGATTCGTTGTTTTTCTCATATTTTGTAGAAAACGTGTATTCATACAACAAAAAATTACTTTTATTTACAACTTTTGAAAACATGTTTTTTATAACTAGCCATAAAGAAAAATAAATTAGTAAGTAAAAGGAAAAGTAAGCACGGTTTATATTTCTTTTTTCACAGTTCTATTGAATTTTAGCGTTTTATTTCTTTTTTTGATTATGCACAATGTGACGCGTTACATTAACTTCTAATGTAAAAAATTTTTAGTAGTGCATAACAGCGTATCTTTGCTAATGTACCCCTTTTTACACGTAATTTTGAATAAATCGTATTCAAAGAACATAAACAAGACCTCTGGCATTACTTACAGTCATCGTTAGAGTGAAATAAAGAAATAACATCTAAAAAGATAAATAATTATAAGATTTTTAAAAAACAGCCTTTGTGGACAACTGTAAATGAATAATATTATTAAGAAAACGTTGCGAAAAATGCACTTTAGAAGGAACAAAAGCTAAATAAACATGACTGATACTTTCTCGAAAAGAGAAAGTATTGTAATTCTATAGCAGAAGTTGACGATTTTTGACAGAAAAACTTGAATTGAGGTGCCCTGATAATGATAGAAACGGATAAATGCTGTCCTTATATGTAATAAAGTACTTCATTTAATGCGCTGTGTAATAAGAACGTCTTGTAGATCTTGATACCGAAACATCGATTATTGCAAAATGTATCTGTCTCTTGGTTTGCCTCTCTGTGTTCAACGCTAGCCCCAAAATGTCAATTACCTTCAATTGATATTCATCCATTGATAAAATGAACTCGAGACCCTCTGGTTTTTTTCGGATATTTGATATAGAGGGAATCTTATATATTATTTCTCAAAGTGCTGTTTGGTCTTTTCAATAAATTGGGCGACATACGAAACCGATCTGTACAAATAAGCAATGGATTGAAAAATCGTGTTTCTTTTCACATGCACATGGGACATTCGTATTGAAAAGGGCGTTAAAATACGTAAATATGAAAAAAGTAGTAATTCGAGATCTGTAATATCTGATTGCCGCGCGATCTCTCGGAAGAAAATTACACTGTCGGACGGTGGCGGGAAACAAGTGAATGTTGCAATCTCAAGCATTTTGTTTGGTTTCAATTTAGTGTAGGTTGTGTAAGCACGTGAACGGGATTTTCTACATTGAATAGAAATATTGAAATATGAGAGGTTAATGATCTTAGTGACGTTAGGTCGTTTATAATTCTGAAATACAAAAAAAGAATTTAAGCACAAAACAGTTTGGTTATTTGACTAACCGTGCGATTTAATCGCAGGGATCTCGCTAGTATACATTAAGTCTCAATAATAATTTGATCATTTCCTCGAATAGCGTATTGGGCACTCAAAAACTGCCTTTAAAATATCTGAATCTTCGAAAACGCAAAGGTTCATTATTTTCGGCGTCTTCCTACAACTACATTATTGAACACACTGAGTTTTTTCTTAATCAAATCTGTTTCGCAAACTCAGATCTTGAAACTAAGTAATGTACATTTTTTGGAAAAAGGGAGTAGTTTTTGCGTAATTTTACGTGAAATAAGGCATTTTTAAACAATTATTTCCTAAAATGGTTTCAATTTTTTGTTTATGTTTTCCTTGTAGGTACAAAGAACGGAACACAGGGGAGTTGGTGTCATGTCATAAAAATAGAACTTTAAATAAGGTCACATACATTTTTTGTAGAAAACGAATAGTCCGTAATTTCTGCTTGAAGTTAATGTAATTTATAAAAAACACAATTTTTCCAAAAAGGCTCCTAATTTCTTTTTAAATTTTTTTCTCTGATATAGAAAAGGACTTATTTTCTTTAAACTCTCAGAAATTTGGGATATTGAAAAAGAGAAATAATGCCAGAAAGAATGTACGTTGTTGCGCTACTAGTTTCTTAATATAAAGGAATCTTTTCTAATTCCATTTACAACCACCTTTTAGAAAACCAGAAGCCGCAAGAAATTCCACACTGCTGCCTGTAGATAAGAGAATGAGAAAATTACGGAACGTAGTGAATTTTACAATTTTTAGAATTAATGACACATTGATAATATTGATGTTACTTCATATTACAATACAGTGGAATCTCGTTAGCACGTTCCCGTTACTACGTTTTCCCGCCTTAGTAAGTTTAGTATTTTCAATTCCCAGTCCCAAAATATTGTTGATAGTAAAGAAGATAAATGCTTACGAGCACCTGAAATAATGTTACGTCAAGTATTATTTGAGTCTTTGAAAGTTTTAAAGACCCAATTCCGTTACGTAACTGAACTGTTTTTCTATAATAAAGAGTGGCAAGAACCTAAGTGCTATGGATTCAGAAATTACTGGAAGTGTTTTCTATGAGAGAGCTCTTATAAAAGGGTAATGTAATTTTACTAATATTGGATGTCAACGATTTTTAATCCTGGCATTTCTTGAAAGTTGTCATGTATCCTACCAATGTACTAAACTGAACGATCTGACGGACTGTAGTAGTTCCGTAGTTCCATTTATTGCGTGAACCTTTCCGGATATTGCAGGAATAGATTACAGTTCGGATCATTGCACGTTTTCAAACCAACCAACCAAGAGCCCAAAAATTCAATTTTGTTCACTATTTGAGTTTCAACGTATAAAGTTATCTACGGTAAGCCAATCGGCGCTCTAGAGCGAACTACCGTAACTATTCAAATAACCCCAATATTAGAAACTCTATATCAAAGTATCTGTGATCCAGAGATCGAACTTTCGGATGATTGCCATCCCAGACACAACATATGGGAGGCATGGCGCAACTGCGTGCGGATGACAGAATGATTCATTTATTGTTTTCTCGGCTTGCCGTTCGATTCGGATGTCAAACGCTTGACGTCTCTGCTCGCTCCCGCGTTGCGTTTTAACGATTCCGTCTGCGGTGAAGCAATTCAATCGTAGCGGCGCGCCGCGCTGCCCTTGCTGTTTCGAAACCACGCCGCGGCAACGTTGGGCGAGTTCGGCGTCAGGCGGAAGGCGAGAGGAAACACACGAGGAGGAAAGAGGGTGACGGGGGAAGAGGAAGGGTTGTGTTGCGGCGCGACATCAAACAACCGAGATTGGTCCGGCGCAGAGAAAAGAATACGGTGTGTGGAAACGGCGGCGTTATTGGTATAAGTGGAAAAGGTGAGAGGAACTCATATGGCAGATCGGTAAGGAGGAAGGGTGCGGTTTCTGAAAGGGTCAGCTGGAGAGGCTGTGGAGACGTCGGAGGCTAGACATGGTCGTTGGGCAGCAACAATGGATTAGGTGACGGAAAAACGTCTGTCGTAGAGAGAGGGCGGGTTGAAAAGAATTTGTGACAGAAAGAGTCGCAAAGAGAGCACCGTGAGCGGAACGTATATGTCGGGTGAGGCGAAATAATTAGGCGGGTGAGCGATACGAAAAACTCCAAGGGGAATACGGCAGCTGAACGAGCGACATAGAAGGTGCGGTGCTAAGGCAGTCAGGATGGAGACTGTCGTTGCACCGCTTGTGTTGGCATCGGCCACCAGCTGGCGTAGGGAGAGGGTTGGCCACGGGGGTGGGATTGGTGGAGAGAGAACTCTGACAGCAACGGTGACAACCAATCACCGGGGGCAAGTATGGTGTAGGAGAGAAGGCGGTTGATTGGTGAGTGTGGGAAATTTGGTGACAGTGACGATTTTGGCAGTAGGCCGCTTGGAGGCTCGAAGTTGTCAGCAGAGGGTTGACGGATGCGTCGGGACTGGAGAGGGGTGGACTGAACGATGGTGGCAGGTTGGGTCGTGGGAAGGGTTGGACGGGCCGAGTAGCAGTGAGTGACAGGAGCCGTGCGGGGTGGGTGGCGGAAGCGACATGGAAAAAGGGGATGATGTGGGCGACAGCGGCGTTGACAGCTAGACGGGTTGGGCGTGGAGCACCAGTCTGGGGCGACTGGGTTGGGTGGAGTGGGTGGCGGGGGCGGGTTAGGACATCATAGACCAGTGGCAACCCGGGGCGGGTTGCGCGATGGAAGCTGGTTGGCTGCTGAGGACGACGGACAGGGAGGGCGGATTGCGCTGGGTGGGTCGGGTGAGCGTCGGGGCGGGGTTGGTGGCAGCGACCACAGATTGGGCGGGGTGGGGATGGCATAGTCAGAAAGGCGGCGGGGGGATGTTAGGTGGTGGGAGTGGGTTGGGCGATTGAAGCAGGCTTGGGTGCTGGGGACACTTGGACGGGGAGGGCGGGTTGGATGCGTGGGTCATTTGGCCGGTGGGAGGGATGGGTGGCAGCGGCCGCAGATTGGGTGGCGGGGATGAGATAGTCAGATAGGCGGCGGTGGGATGGTAGAGGATTAGAGGATGGGGGCCGGTGAAGAGAAGAAGGGGGGAAGGTTTGGCTGCTAGGGACAGTTGGACGAGGACGCTGCAAAGGTCAGTTGGGAGACGGGGGTGGGGGGTGGCAGTGGCAGCAGATTGGGTGGCGGGGATGAGACAGCCGGATGGCGTCGGGGAACGGTAGGCAGTGGGGGCGGGTTGAGCGATGGAACGCACTTGGCTGCTGTGAACAGTTGGATGGATGAGGGCAAGTTGCGCTGTGTGGGTGGGTTGGGCGCGGGGCAGGGCTGGGAGGGAGTTGAGGTTGCGTGGGCGGCAGCGGCCACAGACCAAGCGGCGTGGGTGGGTTCGCCTAAGGGCCGGCAGCGGGGCTGGGGCTGCGGAGGGCTCAGATTGCCGGTCGAAGTCCCGGGGAGCAGCGCACAATGACAAACACCCAGCCGGCGAGCGCTGGCTGCGCCCTGCGGTTTCAATGGCTCCTCTTCCATAAAAGAATCGGGGTAGCGGGAGGGCACTGCGACGTGTACGCTTTGCAGGCCCACGCCACCGTGCCCGTCCCCAAACCGCCACCTCGTGCGTCGGCACACAAGGTCGCGCTGTTGCAACAAATGCAACCCCACGCCTGCCGGCCAAGTCGTGCGGAGCCTTGCTTTGTACCGTGGTGGATCCAACTTTATTGTTTCCTGCGAATTTAGATTCGGGCGAATAGAATTTCTAAGAAGTTTCAAAAAGTTGTAGAGCAATTGGAGAAACAATATGTAAATAGGAAACAATTAAGACGTTGCTCACGATCGGAATGCCAAAAGCTTCAATCCGAGTATTTCATTGGATCCTTTTATTATGTATTTCAATTTATCTTCAATACACCCTCACGAATCACATTGAAGAATACTTTACCATACATTTGATTCACACAGATGTCATACAAACTAAGTAGACCTTGAACAATTTGTTTCCTATTTCAAAATAATATCAAATTCTTTGATTGATTTTTCTCTTATTACGTCAACTACTATGGTCTCGTTAGTATTGGTAATTTTACACCTTGGAATGAGGCGATGCTCCTCCTCCGATTGATGGTCAAAAAGACGTGCCCACGTACAAGTAGGCTCACTAACAATCAATCAAATCACTAACAATCAATCAATTAATTTGATATTACAATATATATATCAAATACTTTACTACGTTACCCCAGCAAGTATTCTAATTTATTATATTTGTTTATTAACACTCTAGAGTTGAATTTTGTATAATTTTTCGAATTTGAACGTGTTGCAGATGCCATGGCTGTAGCACAATCTCACGACAAGAAAAATTTCCCTAAACAAGTTTGGTTATAGGTTTTATAAGTAATATTAAATAAGAAATACATAAATTGTTGTTGTTATTACCTCGTCATGTCTCGTTTAATATTTACACTCATGGCAATTAAATCAACATTATCACATGACCAACTTTTCACCTCCTTTAATTCAAAACACTTTCCCCAGTTGTTTTTTGGCTAGTAATTGAACTTCTTAATTCAATTATTTAGCACGAAAATAATGAAATGAAAAGCAATAGAGACATCCATGGGTAATTTATTTTGCTTCAATCATTGGTAGTGCCATTCTTATTCTGATTAGTGCTATTATGTCTTATATACTGTTTCAATAATTTCATACCAAGTACTATTGTTCAGAGATGAAATTTTCAAGAAGTCGCCAATCGAGCAGCAAAAAGTTATCTTCCAGAAAACGGGAACGGTACGACATCTCATTTCCAGGGCATTTCACGTCCTGAGAGTACTGTCAATACCATAAGTATGTAGCATATAAAACAAACCTCCAGACAACAAAACCAGGGCTTATGTTATATTGAGTTTCGGAGCAGTGGCGTTCGCAGTGCGAGGCAAGAGCTCGCGGTGAATGCAATTATTCTCCACCCGGCGCGGGGCGCGGCCGCGGGTTGTCTTTGACATGCGCGGCGGCGCGCGGCGCGGCTCGGCGCGAGATGAGGCTGCTGCAAAAAGCCTTTGGAAACAAGGCGCTAGTTTATTGTACGCTCTCTGACCAGCGCCGCGCCGCCGTCGCAGGCGGCTTCTCCGTGCCCTATTGTCTGCGCTGGCGCGGCTCGGCCTGCAGGCGACTCTTTTGAACCTGAGTTATAATGTACCTTAAGTTTCATTTATACGAGACCGAGTGAGTTCGTGCTCTGAACTGTTGTGATAGTTACATGCTTCGAGGGAAAATGGTGGTGAAGAAATTAATAGGAAAAAGCGAAGTGGTGAAATGGCACGCTAGTGTAATGAGGAAGTTTGTAGAGATTAATATTTCATCATTTCTCATGTTCCATATTTTAATGCCATTTGAAAACAAAGGGAATTTATTGAATTGTTTGGGACAGGAAAAATACAAAACTTAGGATCCAGAGCAACATAGATGTTTTCACTATCTTTGAAAAGTATGTTGTCAAAACTCTTTCTTAGGTAACATAATTGTAATATATTATAGGTCCCCTCACTTGAAGTAATTGAATTAGTTCATTTTTAACAAAGAAAAATGTTCAGAGCGAGTAATAAAAATACCAAAGCTTAGATATTATTCCAATATCAAAACTTTTTGCGAAACGTTTTTATGAGTTAAAGTAAATAAACCTCTATTGCAACAGAGATCTGGATTCTGTATACGAATCTTCTTTCAAACTATTGAATTCACAGTTTTCAAAACACAGCAGAACAGAAGTATTTGCTGTACATCGCTGTATCTTGAGGATGTAAAAAAACACATGAAGATTCAACAATGTGAAATGTAGAATGCAGTTTTTTTGTTAGTTCGTGCAATATTAATTTAGACTTAGCTTGCGTAATGAATCAAGATTTTAATGTCCTGCCACGCATAACCTTTAGTGAATTTCGGTAAACACAGCCAAAATGTCCATTTGATGAAATTACTACTCATGTAACCAAGGATATTTTCTGAGAATATTTCATTTTACTGACACATTTGAATAATAATGATTATTTTAATGGAGGCATTGTATGTATTGGACCATATTTTAGAAATAGCAAATAATACTGTTACGTTTCCTACACCTGTCGGGTTTATGGAAATAAGCCTTGCTTGAACATTCAATATTCTTCGGAATACCAATTTTGCAGAAAAATGAGTCATTTATTATTCATTGTGTTGTTTCAATTCCATTACACGATTTTCAGTGAAAATAATTCAACCCAAAATGCGTTTTTGAATACTATTATAACCATTTTAATTAGTTCTCGATTGCTGATTAGATCCTCCGCTCATGTAGATAGGGATTATGATTTACATGTCATAAATTTCTAATATCATACTGATTTTAAAATAACGTACAAGACTTATAACAACAATTAAATGATTCGATCATTAATATTTAGAATTAAAATAGAATTATTAATTCAATTATGAAAGGATACAGATAATTAATTTTGTTCCATTCATCCACCTATTATTCACATATCACTGCTGAAAGGTTGTGTAGGTGATCGTACGAACAAAAAATGTAATTAACACGAACACTCGCTTATCATATGGAGCCGACAAGGTAACACGGATAAATGTCCACAACACGGACATTTATAATACTTGGATAACACTAAATTTTCTAATATAAACTCCACTTCTTTCGGTTCCTTAGAATTCGTGTTAATGTGGGTTTACTGTATTATGTGAAATATCTTTGGAAGAATATTATGAGATCTGATGTGAGTAGACTTCTTCTGTTTTGGACTTGTAATACAATACACATTTACAGGCTGACTTTAGCTAGTATCAGTATTGCCGCTGAATGTGCAGCAACTCTTGATTAGGAAGTTCTAGGGCTTGGGGCCTGTCGGTGGCGGATTTTCGGATTTTCGGCTACAAAGCTCGGCCGAATTCAGCTGCTTTCTGAAGAATTCCAGCGGTTGGCTACCCTGTTGGTAGGTTCCAATGTTTTTTTCCAATCAATACCAGGCAAATGCTTAAGCAATACTCTCACCAACGGGCCTCGGACCAAGCGCGATCTTTCCTTCCTTTTATTTTATCTGACTTCCCCTCTTCTCTTACATGCACAGTACTAACGAACAAGCAATTAGACGGTAACTTAAAACTTGTCTCGGCTGAGGCGGGGGCCCGTTGGGAGAGATACCTCGCGTGTGGGTCGGCGTCGGAAGAAGAACACAGCTATCTCCGGATAAAACACCCACTACACTAACGGGATTAATACCATAGCAGTTGAAGCGCCTGGTATCAATCAGTACATGCTGATCAATAAATCAACTCACTGCATGCACTGCGTGCATGGACGCATATCGTTCATGCCCTCGACCGAATGCGATAGAATTTACACAGTTATTGTCTAAGTGTCCTATGTAATACGTTTAAGACGTATTAACAACTTTATAAATTTTAATTATTTCTAATTTTGTCTGAAGATGTAAAAAAAAGATTTACGAAACGACGTAAGTGAAATTTAAACCATGTGAAGGAACTATAATTTCTATGTGAAGGAACTATGTGTGATTATCTGCAATTTATAAAGAAAAACAATAATATACCAATAAAAGCTGAAAGAAGACAATTAATTGAATTCTTTAACAATCAGGATACGAGTTTTACTGTTCTCCCAATCGCTCATTGCCAGAGAGGCTGGCAGAAAGCACTGGGATGGGAGGCTGTGTGGAAAGGAAGGTTATTGGAGGAGAACAAGGACTGTGTGGTGTCCAGCGTCCATACCCTTCGATAGCGCCGTTCAGATCCGGTCGCCCCCAGCCTAAGCTATCAGATATTCCTCCGCCACAACAGGTGCGGTGGCGGCGCCACTGAGCGGCAGATTGATTTATTGATTAATGATTTAAACGTCTCTGTGTGAAGTAATATATCGACAACGTTTCCTGATTAGAGATGCAGAGGACGAACGCAGAAAATGAAGACTCAACTTTTCGGCACAAAGCAAGAGCACGATCTTTTAGTAAGTGCCATGTAAGATCTTCAATTATGCTTTATATTGTTATTTGTATAACATTGAAAACTTATTTAATATCTTCAGTATTCTGCCTTGTTAGCCACATCAGGGATTATAATTTTGACGGGTGTTGATATGGTATGAATGATGGATCGGATGTTGATGTATGAATGGATTAAGAAGCAGAGTAAACTTGAGAACCTCGAGAAAATCTGTCGCAAACCCACTTCGTCCAACACACATTTCACATTGATCGACTCAGTGGCGGATTTACAAGGGGCATGCCCCCCCCAAGAGTTTTCGTTTTTTATCTTTTTTTATTTGGCCAAAATTGATTTAAAATATTTGTGATAGAATTATGTAGCTTAATTATTTTGTAGCATCATTATTGTCATAGTTATCATTATTGTAGTATCATTTTCTATTACATCAATATTGTGTAGTTCCATACGTAATACACTACAAAAGTAATATTCAATATAATAAAAAATGATTATTATTTAACAAAATCTACGATGGCCTCTCCGAAATGATCGGCTGGGACTTGGGTGACAGGTGAAACGTGGGCGGTCTATCCGGTACTCCTTGGATCCCCCTTACGTGTCGTTTCTCTCTTCCTAGATTCGAAAATTTCTTCGAACCTCAGCTTGCGGATTTCTGACAACACATTCGGTGCCATATTCTTCCGATTCAATTCCTATGGCCATCCCTACGCCGCACCTATTCCTATGCCATCTTCTCAGAGCCAATTAACAGTCATGTTCGGGCTGGAGTAAATTCACTCTGCGATATACCCTCTGATTTTATTTTGCTTTGGTAGTGTAATTTATCAAGATACTTTTTCATTTGGGTATTTAAACGTTTGTTCGTTTTTATGAATTGCCTTTGTGAAATATCGATACTATTTCTTAACGTTTCTCTTCAATTGGGTTTTGATCATGTTTATTATTCTTGTAAATGACTTGTGTCCGAGATAAAAGTTTATTCAATACTGGTAGTTTCAGAGTGAGTAATTTGTACGGAGTTCAATATATTTCAAAACCAAGAAGTATTTAATTACGAACTTCCCTCCGTCTTCATGAATTGTTCTTTCCGTTCAGAAATGAAATAGTGCAGTCAGGAAAATTCACTAATTCCATAACTTCACTGGATTAAAGTTCATTAGAGTTCATTGTGTGTACGTTGCAGAAGTATCACAGAATCATATTTTTATTAACACAATGTGATGTTGATTGTGTTTTTTTACACAACATTACTCATAAATAACATTTTTGGCAAGGTGAAATAGCAAACACGGAGCCTGCAAACAAAACCTTGATCCAAGAAATCCACCTTGCGGTCATCTAGATCTTACATCGCACTTTGTCATATTTGAAGTATTTATTTTTTCTATAAGTTGCAAATAATTACACTTTAAAATTGCATTAACTAAAGACCTTTTCATACAGGAGGGCATTGTTTGTTCAATTTCAACATCGCAGGGTTAGAGTGGAAATTTAATTTGACCTATGGGGCAGTTTGTGAAACATCGTCATTGATGTGATCTTTTCGCGCAATTACTCAGTCGCGCCCATTTGCTTTCATTAACGGTGCAAAACGGCGTTATTGGCAATCTGCAGAGCAAATTTGAGCGCACCGCGGAGCTGAGTTTTGAAATTTTAGCGTATATGAGAGAACACGTACGCAGGCCATTTTTAATTTTACTGATAAAAATTGAGATAATTTCCAGATAATTAAGTTGTTAATTTTTCATTATTATCTTCTCATAAATCGAAAGAAAAATGTAGAAAATGTCACCAATAATTGATAGTTATTTTAAACTTATGAAATTTCCAGATTCAAATTTTCTGGAAAAGAAAAATGTAATCACGACAGTTTACAATGTAAAGTTTCCAATGTAAT
This sequence comes from Acheta domesticus, assembly GCA_031308135.1. Taxonomy (NCBI): domain Eukaryota; kingdom Metazoa; phylum Arthropoda; class Insecta; order Orthoptera; family Gryllidae; genus Acheta; species Acheta domesticus. The sequence goes on from JAHLJT010005957.1 coordinate 12,467, forward strand.
TTTCCGCACATTGTTCATTATATTATGTTATTTTAGAAGTGTGAGTTTGACACTTGCTTTTATTGATCTTTGTTAAAAACGAGAAAGTGCTGAATGCAGTTATATTAAAAAATCATTACTGAACATGCCCTCGCGGTTTAGCATCATTGGTCAGCGTGCACGCTTTCCATGACGCGAGCCCGGGTTCAATTCCCGGTCACACAAGATTATAGTGTGCGTTTTCTTTGCAATGTCCCATTATATGTTGCTGTGTGCCGATGAGAAAACTAACTTCTTAAGTTGAGAAGGTCAGCATATGGCGCGGGGATGTCTTCGTGCTAACCAAACGTGTCCCTTAACCTATGGCAGCGAGGCCGGGACGCTGCTAATAGGCTGTCGCGCCAAGTACAGAGTCGCGATTGACGTTTGCAACTAAGTACCAGCGTGGGTTCTCTGGCAGGTATTTTTTAGGTTAAAATATTTATTCTTTGTAAGTTAATAAAAATATATTTTAAATATATTACTGTGAACCAGCTTGTTAATTTTCAGGCAGACAAAGATACATGAAAAAGGTTTGATTATGTCTATTTTTTCCACTACAAACTTAGGTTCAAGTACGTTAATCATATGAATGAATTCATGAAAATTCTTGTATATACCGGAAAGAATTATAGTCAATCACAACGTTTTATCAATGTCCCCGTATAAATACCTGTTATATGTATCTTGCTGATGATGCTGCTTACAATTTTTTGGTATCGATAACTAAATGAATACCTCAGTATCATTATATCTTATAATTTATTATATTTACATAAATCATACAATATTACTTATTGTCTTCTTTTTAACATGTACTATTACCTGCACACATCAATTTCTCTCTTACTAAATTATCTTCCATTACAACGCACTTTATTAGATTCTATGACATTCGCCCGGACACAATACACCTACTACAAAACCATCAAAGACATATTTTTCTACGTTATCGATCACCTCGGTGGATGTTAAGTCATCCAAAAGTGTTTTTAGTTGCTAAAAATTTCCATTTTAGAGAAATTTCTCAGACTCATCTGGATAAACCCGCGAAAAAATTATCAGTTGCTCATTAGGAGACCGAGACACGTCGAATGACATCTCATTTGTCTCTATTGGTAGACCGGAAGGGGTCTACTCGGAATGACGGACAGACGGAGAAACGGATGGACGGACGAGCGGACGGACGGACGGATGAAATTGACTCGATTACTAATTAAGGAAGATGCGACAAAATGTACGTAGGTCAGTCAAAAAGTAATGCCTTCCATTTTTTTCTACATAAAAAATTAAGTTAAGGGAAAATTTTAATTTGGCGCCATTCCTCAAACCTTCTTCTGCAATCCACTGCAGTAGTAACTTTCTGCGTCGACAGGTGGCAGCACAACAGAAGTTTGTAAGATGGCCGGCATCGATGTTCGTTTGAGACAGCGTTGTGTGATTGAATTCTTGAATGCAGAAGGTGAAACGCCCATACGCATTCATGAAAGACTGAAGAAGGTGTATGGTGTTGTGACAGTGGATGTCAGCACTGTTAGACGATGGATTCGTCGCTGTAAGGAAGCTGAAGGGCAAACACCGTGACTGACGAAAAGCAGAGCGGCAGACCGGTGAGTGCAGTGACTCCACACAACATTCAGCAAGTTGATGACATCATTCGTGATGACCGTCGGGTGACTGCAGATGAAGTGTGTCGCATTATTTCTGTTAGTAAAGGCAGTGTGATCACGATTATTCAACAATTGGGGTACTCAAAAGTTTGTGCACGATGGGTTCCAAGAATGTTAACCGATCAGAATACAGAGGCAAGGAAAACAATAGCCTCCCAACACTTGCAGCGCTTCCGTTTGGAGGGAGATGAGTTTCTGACAAAAATTGTGACCGGGGACGAAACATGGGTGCATTTTTTTGAACCCGAATCAAAGGGGCAGTCAATGGAATGGCGTCACGCAAGCTCGCCGAGGAAGAAAAAATTCAAAACTGTGCGATCGGCAGGGAAAGTTATGGCAACAGTTTTCTGGGATACAGAGGGTGTGATTATGGTTGATTTTTTGGAGCAGGGATGCACAATAAATTCTGTTCAATACGTCACAACCCTCACAAAACTTAAAGCACGTCTTCAGCGAGTTCGCCCAACAAAATCAATGGCAGATGTTCTTCTTTTGCATGACAATGCAAGACCACACACCAGTCGTCACACCTCTGACGAGATTGTCAAAATTGGATGGGAAGTTTTGCCTCACCCCCCATACAGCCCTGACCTGGCACCATCAGACTTCCATCTGTTCGGGCCACTAAAAGAAGCTCATTGTGGGATTCATTTTGAAGATGAGGAGGCCGTCAAAACATCCGTGCGTCAATGGCTTAGGAAGCAGGGCTGTGATTTTTACCGTGCTGGGATACATGCCCTTGTTAAAAGATGGACCAAAACTGTAGAGATGGGCGGAGATTACATTGAAAAATGACCAAATGATCCTCAATGTTGTGGTTTTCAACCTATGTAATTGAATTTAAATTTCCTGACAATTAAACGTAGAAAAAAAATAGGAGGCATTACTTTTTGACTGACCCTCGTAGTAATTCTAACCATCGCGTTGTCCAGAAAATAACGCGTTGCAATATGTTTATTTGTTATTTGCTGAGAATGTGTACTTAGCATATTTGATTTTCATATTTGCTGGTAAAAATGGAACGAAAATTTCTCTCCAGCGAAAAAAAACAGAGTTCCCCCTCCCCTCAAGCTGAACTCTTACATTCCGCGAAAATATGAATCACATCAGAACAGGATACGAGTTTGGATGTTTATTGAACATTACTGGCTTCCAGAAACATATTGTAAAGAAAATGAGATTAGTAATCAAAAAGCTGCGGGAGAATATATTTTTTAGCAGATAAACTTGCAACATCTACGATTTTTTCTCCCCAAAATTTGCCTTTCATTAAGTAGATGTGGATGGTGGATTTAAGAGAAAGAGAAAGAAAAAGACACTTTCCGTGGCAGGAAACGACTTGTGCCGCATCTCTCCTTGCGATCTGAGAAATTAACTTTGTTACGTTTTGTTCCCCAGATTTATGCAAATGGAGACGAAACGAAACGTCTTTTCCCAGTGACATTAGCGCTTATATTTCAAAGGTAATTAACTCGCCCTGGGTCCCTTTTCGCCTCGCAGCTCGTTTACACAGCGGGAAGCAGAGAATATTTCTACACTGAACTCTTCATGGAGTCGCTCTTACCTCAATTCCACAGTATTTCAATATTTACTCTGTAGTTACGTCGTCATTTACTCAAAGAGGATGGTATCATGTTCTGCAGATTTTCCTTCTAGGGACCTCTCTAAAGAGTTAATCCTCACTGTACTCTTTTAGCGATTAAGGTACACGAAGCTTCATGAAGGTAACGATTTTACGCGGTTTTTATGAGGAAGAAATTCCATCGTTTCATTGAAGATCTTTTACCTCATAACTAATTTAAAACGACGAAGATTATCGTAGGAAATATCACGAGTGCTTTGAAATTTAAAGTAGAATTTCCAAAGCACAATCACACTTAACAGGGCCATAAATCTAATTAAATTTAAGTGTAAATTGGGGTTAATTAATACACCATGTAAGTTAATCACATAGCACAAATTTACAAATTTCAATGAGTTCAATTAGTACTTTACGAAGAAATATGTATTCTCTATTACTTATAAGCATTGACGTCTTTAAAGTTCTTCCAGTCCTCTTTTTCTTCTTAAAGTCTTTTCTTCACATTTTTATTTTATTTTTCTCTTTTTTCTTATTCCTATCTTCTCCCCTTCTTGTTCTTTTTTTCGTACGATTTGGAAGGATGGTGATAATTAAGAGCGATATTTTCGTGAGAAACACTGATCTGATTGATCTACATGAAATGGTTTCTAGAATAATATTGATCTTAAATCAAATAATAAAAAAATTAATATGCAGGACAATAACAATTCTGGGTACAACTCTATTTTTCTAAAAGGTGTAATCATAATTCTCTACATGCTTACCCAAGGCAAAATTTTTTTTTACCTTTTTAAAATATTTTCGTTACAGTAAAAGATACACATCGAGCGAAGTGGCTTCGTATTCGGGAGGCCACGCTTCAACGCCAGTGCCGGCCATCGTCACAGGTGTTTTCGTGATTTTCCTCGGTCATCCAGGCGGATGGTGGGATGATTCTATTGAAAGGCCACGACCGTGAAACCGGCGTCGCTAGCTGAATTTGATAACTACGTGAAATTACAAAGGTTAAGCGAATTTGAAACATCGCGGCTTCCAGGTTGGGTGACCGACTGGGAACCCCGGGATCTAAAGCGCCGAGACCAACTGCCTTTTACGAGACATATATTAACTGACTACAAATACAAAAGGTTCACGAAGGAAATTCCGGAGAAATGTAAACCAATATCCATGGATACTTTGAATAAGCGTTTTAATCGCCTATGTTATTAAGATAATGAAATGGAAAGCCACCTGCTGTGCTTGTGTCTTTGCGAGCGATGTCGGTGATGAGAGCCTGAAGAGGGCGCGGCGCGGGGCGGGCGCTCCCCGACCGCGCGCGGGAGGACTCGCGCTGTTTGCGCATCGAGTTTCACTTTGGATCCAGCGACTTGAAAAACTCGTTAGGAAGTTGGCACAAGTCGCGCCTAAGTCGCTTTCTGAGCGCCAGGGGAACTAACTGATCTTGAGAGTTCTGGTGAAAGGGTGGAGTGGGGGAAGGGCAGGCCACTCGAAGGCACAGACTGGAGAGTTGAAATGACGGGGCGACAGTTCACGGACTGAAAAGCCGGCCAGGTGAGACGCCCAGGACTAAACGGCTCAACGAGACTTCCAGAAGGAAATGCGTGTTAATAACGGCTCTTTAACGCATCCAAAATCAATTTTCCTCCACGCCGTTTTAGGCCGTATAATGGGAACTGCTGTGAAATTTTAATTACCTGCGCCGGTTAAACCAAACCAATTACACGAAAATGACGGCGGGCTGCGGGAGAAGGGGGTAGTTAATATCCGCGCGTTTCACAACGCAATTAGTTGCGCAGATCTGTCAAATATACCTGCGCCCGTCGTCACAATGCCGGAAATTGAAGAAATGCCGCACAATCACTTGTAACCTGACGCATTAGCCACTTCATCTGCGGAATCTTAATTAAATTTCGATATCGGGTGGTGGCAGAGCGCCCGTGCGTGGTCACGTGACGCGCGGGAACACGGCTGGCGACGCGCCGCTCGCTGCGGAGTTGATTCTCGCCCCGACCGCCTCTGGCTTTTGTTTACCGGTAAATGGAGTTGGACGTAATTACCGGTTTGGGTCCATCGACTGCGGTGCAGGAGGGGCGGATGAGAGTTACATGGCTACATGTTGCACTGGAGGCGATCTGCCAAACGTTGGCTGTGAACCTCGCCACGATGCGCTCACCAGATTTATTGCGGACATTGTTATATTACTCGTTAGACAGTAAGTAGATGAATAATTCGGATTATTTCATTTGAAATTTTGCGGAAATATTGTGTTTAGGTGAATGGGGAAGGAAACAAAATATCCGTAATTCAAATGATGAGCTTATTATTACAATTTAATGTTTCGGCAAACATTTCAGGCATTATTTTCCTCAATGAAGTTTACAAAGCAGCAATTATTTCTAATATTTCATTAAAATATTTTTTAACAAGTTCAAAACAAACAGAATAAACTAAAAAAGTAGGCAAAGAAACCCTTCCCATTCCGCACCTATAAAACTGTTCTACTAAGCAGGTTGACGAGAACAAGCGACAAATACATTAAATAAATACAAAGGACCTTAGTAAAGCGGCCAGTTCAATTAAACAGTCACCTCCATTAAAGACAATTTTTCTTTCAACAGATTACTTTTTCCATATAGAGCACGTAAATATTCTCTTATTTAAGCGGTCATCTGTGCCAGCGGCCAGGCATATTTTGTAGATTAACGTGTATGAGATGGTCACACCTTCCTTATACATTTGTAATTTTGAGCAGCTTCATTGTAGAAAGCGGGAGAGTAACACATATTACTGTTGATTCAGTATTTTCCTGCGTCGGAACGCGTTGTCACATTACTTAAATCAGAGAAACAGTGATTATATTGTTGAAGATTAATGTCCGGTCTATATAAGAATACTCTATGAACGAGAAGAAAAAATTGGTCTGCAAAATAGTGAAAAAACGGAAATTTAATGATTTTGTATACGATCTGAAGTGCACTTGTGCAAAAAACGTTTAGCATTTGTTAGCTTAATTTTAAAAGAAAAGATGTTAACACGCGTGTTTAACGCCATTGCATATAGCCAAATCAGGCCCGACGTACCCATCACGGTTTTTTTATAGTAACCATTTAGCGGTCACTTTTATTAACGGTATAGTAAATACCGGAACCAATGGCGACCTCGTAAGACAAGTTTCAATGTACTAACAAAAACGACATTTTTCAAAGTAAAATTTAATGGCTCCCGTTCGCTTTCCACTACCTATAGCCGAGTTGCTTAATCACGTTCCATGAAGTCACGGAGTTTAAACAATTCGAGACATCGCGGGGTCCTGGATGGGTGACCGTCTCGAAACCCCGGAGATCTAACGGGGCTGGGTCCTTGGCCGAAGGAATAAAAGGCAATTTTTGAAAATGACTAACTAGATTCACAGAGGATGTCTCCGCGTCAACGCCAGTACGTGGTTAGAGAAACTTGTTACTCTAATAACAGAACTTAAAAAATATATATACATATATTTGGGATAATATAAATTAGTTTATAATGTAGTGATACCGAATCCATTACGGCTGCGAGCCTGAGAATTGCGCCGTGTTGCGCGACAGAGGGGCCGACGGCGGCGCCAGGCCACCCGCTGGACCCGCCCCCTAACGATTCGTCGCACCCAAGTGTCCCGCAGCCTGGGAAGTCTTCCCGTGCACGTGCACGCCAGTACTTTTCCGCGGCGCTCCTCGCCTTCCCCATCCTCCCTTGAGATTTTCGTTCCCCCCCAGTCATTAATTTCTGCCCCTATTTGACAGAAAATTGAAGCGAGAGAGAACGAGTGCGGGTCTCTCTCTCATTTCTCGGCCCCAAAAACTTCCGATGATTGGGCGGAATTATTCTACGACGCAATACCCTTTCACCAATAGCCGTCGGACGTGGACAAAGCTCTAGAATGTTCTAGAACATTCTGAGGGAATTTTGGTGGGGGAAGGGAGGCTCGAAAGAGAAGAGGTGAGGCCACCAAGGGGAGAGGCTGTGACGCCGTCACAGAGAGAGGACGTAAGAGGCGGTCAGGGGGACGAGACGTTATAGTGGAGGCGCCCGGCGCCAGAGATAAAGTTTTGTTTATTAGTTGGACTTATAAGAAAGCGTTGAGTTTTCGAGAGGAATTTGTGAGCGGTTCTTAAATAAGTGTAGACCGCGGACTGTGGAAGGTTTTATTGACACTCTAATAGTTCAGAAAAAGTATCTGACCTGTGCTCGTGTTCGGAACATTATCGTGGAATTATTTGATCGTTCACGAACTTGCTACGAACTCTAAAGTACCGTGCGGTGAACCGAAAGTGACAAGGTCATTCAGCTGTGCAGACATTATCTGAGTATTAGCGACAATAAGTGAGCGGCGCTGTGTGTTGGGTCAACACTCCTGCGACCCCGTCTACTACCTGACTCGGCACTGCGCGATCCTTTGTGCGGCGCCCCAAGACGTCCCACGCCGCCCCTGTCAAACAGCCGGCGGCTCGAGGTCGTTCAACTCTGGTTTGTTGTACCCGCTGCCCCGCTGAGACGGTATTCTTTTTTTATTCTTTTGGCGCGCCCGTGGTCGAAAGGCACAAACAGTTTGGTGAACAATTTTTAATTACCTTTGACCGGGCGACGAAGAGAAGATTCCCGGCCGCGCTTGGCTGTCAAGAGGGAATCAGCGTAGAGAAAAATATTGTTTGTTTTCTTTTATTGTAGTAATTTTCACTTGTTAGTTTATTTTATTATCGTATGTGTGCATGTCATATTTTGGAATTGGGAAAGGGGAGCATGCTCGCCGTAATGAGTGGTAAAATATTGCAATTCTTCTTTTAAAATAAAAGCCACCTATTTGTTTACATGAGTAAAAGTCTCTTATTTTACACCGGCCACCAACTTCCTCCATCTTCGTCAGTTTAGGCAAGCCTTTCTATCGACTGAGCGAGCCGGCTACCACGTCTACGGCGCCCAACCGACAGACGGGTAGTCGCAATAAGTAAATTTCATGGAAAATAGCAAGCTTTGGTCTAGAAAAATACCTTTAATTTTATTTCTCTTATGTTATAGATGTTCTATCAACCATAAGAATATGAAAAACAAAACAATATATACGAAAGTCACAATGGATCCAAGTTGCAGACATTGTAACATAAGCATAATGAACAAAGAGCTTCAAGCAAATTTGATTAAACTATACGAGGATAGATGCCTCTGAAAGTTCTTCATATTGATGCCTATAAATCTTCTCTCTACTTAGCTTTACGTTAACACATACGTATACACGTAGTACTTCAAGTTCTCACTACACCGCTGATGCAGAAGGATTTAAGGGAATCCGGAGGGCGAAAAACTTAAAAAAATATCGATTTTCACTTTTTGGTGAATTATTAATCTTTAATATTTTCCCCTTTTCAATGATGTATTCATTTTATCTGTACGTTGTTTCTAAGTATTTTTTAAATTACAGAATACACTGCGCGTCGACCTCGGTATGAATGGTTAGCGATGTGAAATTATCTCCAACGTTTTTACTTCGAAATGACAGAAATAAAGAAACTAGAGGAGGAAACTAGGAGAGTGTGAGAAGCAAGCCAGACTCATCATAACGGTGATAAAGTGAAAAAGAAACTAAAATTACTAACGTTGCGTGACTCCACAAATCCATCACATGGACCTGAAAATGACAAGAAATACAAATAAATCGCAAACTTATTCCCGTGAAGTTTGATTTTTGGAATATAAGGAACATTATTTCCGAACCTATTAGAGCTAGATACTTCAAACATTCAAACTTTTAGGGATTCTTCATAAAGCCAAACTACAACTTCTATAATAGTTGTTTTAGTATGTTCTTATTATTTAAACAAATTATGCACATCACAATAGTAAAAAATGTGGTTGTAAATAACTAAAAATAATATCTACAATAAAAATTGAAATTTCCCAAAAATCCTACGATATAAAATTTAAAATATAGGCAAGAAACTAATAAAAAATCAATCGTCTAATGTATACACTAGTGAATGAATTTCACACTGTAGGTATAGGTCCTTCCGGGTTCCCTTAACGAACTTCGGCGTACACGTTTAACATGCGGGACATTCTGTCAATACTTTTTCACGCCTATTGAGGTAAGCTAATATCTACCTCCATCAAATTATTCGCTTGATGTATACTATAGAGAACAAATATTTGCAAAAAATGATTAAACGAGAAAAAAGGGCTTTATAAAAATTAACATCATCGGCAATATGAATATTCATTTATAGATCTAGCATGATCACAAAAACGAAATAAAAAATGCATTAGCAAAAACATAATATCATTCGTAATGTGAATTCCGGGAAATAAAATGAAGAATACATATTATTTTATTTATGAACTCTGTACATTGCATCATTACAAATTTCAATTCTAGTACATTTTTATAAACTGTTGTGAACGTAAGTAAAAATGAGAACATCGCTTGCGCATTTAACACATTTACGTAAATCACCGGGAAAGTAACATTAAAATATGATGTAGGGGAAAAGGGTGACATTACAAACAGTTTACTGTGTGAAATACTTAGCAGTACGCATTTTTCTGTCGTATGTGTACCCAGAAAGGAGAAAAAAACACTGCCAAATGCTTCCCTTGTTCATTTTTAAAAGATTATTACAGTTTTACGGCGCTTAATTCACTACATGTGTATACGTAGGGATATGTAGGTGTTCAATGTCTACTCAGCCAACGTGACTCTGCATGTCTTATTCGCTGAACGGAGAGACCTGCTGACGCCGACGCAGTAACAAGTGTTATTTGCGAGCTTCCAGTTGAAAACGGACGTCAACTAAAGTAATTAAATTTACATTACACTTATACTGCTAATCAAGAACTCAATTTCTGAAATTTAATTGAGTTCTGGAGAAGTCTCAGCTCCTTCATCAAGCAGAACCAGCGAAGGGGAAAGTGAGGATATAAATGATAGCCAAACGTTAATTTTGCTATGTTGAACTAGAACAGCTCAAGTGATGAAGAAATTTTGGATGCACCAATTCTTCTTGATACTCAGCTAAATATAAATTAACATCAATCTTCATAATCGCAGCAAAGTACAAACTTAGTTGTGGGAGTCTCTTCATTAATTTCGCGTTCTTGCACCAACAGACTTAAAGCACTGCCAAAGAAAAGGTAATGGTCCAGAGATGCCTGAATCAATAAATAAAAAAAAAACTAACTTCGTTACATCACTGAAATTCGAACAGGTGTTGATTAATGGTGAAAAGTTCTAAAAAGGAAGTATAGTAGAAAAAGATAGCTACAGCAGACTTTCTGACGAACACACCACCTCTACGACAATGTTCAAAAATTAAGGTAATATTGAGCGTTTTCTTTTTCAGAACTTTTGGGGTGAAATTAACGATTTATATTTTCAGACGCCAGTACAAGATACAAACTTAATCTCTAAACACATAGTATTTACATGATTATACTGTGAAAAATTGTTAGCCAAAATATTACATATGCCTAATAAGATGTACTCATACAGTTGAAACCACTGCACGTTATTTAATCTTATACATACGAGTATAATTAGCATTCTAGAGTTTTTTATGCTTAACTTAAAAATCACTTATGCCGTATTGTTATATTACAAATGGCAACAGTTAGGCACTGTTAAGAAGACAAAAAGTTTAAAACAAGAATTACCTATATCACAAACTAATGTACGCAAAAATGAAGATTAACGTACAAAGTTTTAAAGATTATTTTATGTATTTCCATCTTGCATCCATCCTAAAACTACCTAGAAAATGGTATTAACATTTAGTACTACAAATAAAAATAATGAATTGTTTTATTTTCACTACTTGATCATTTATTTACACACACATATATTGTAGAAATATCAGTCATAATTATAATATAACTATGCAGTAAATGCAATGCTTGTGATATTTGTTGGAAAGGGGCTCAGTGAATTACCTCTACAGTCTACTGGTCACTTCTAGAACAGCCTATTTGAACCCGTAACAAATCCTGGGGCTTGACCCCCATAGCAAAGTAGCATACAGATCCCCAATTGTTCCTTCCATAGCTGAGATTACTCTAGCGCTCTATCCTACCACCTTTAAAACTTTTCTGAGATTTCTTACATGCATTTTTAAATAGTGCGAATAAAGATTTAGAGCGGACAAACGTAAGGAAGGAAGAATCGTCTGTGTTCCAATATCCACCGTGTCGAAGGGCGAAAAAACTTTTCCAAGAAGTCATCGCAAAAAAATTCTATCCAGACAAATTTAAATTCCATCCCCATTAAAAATTTAACCTTGGAAGCTTACAATCCGAATTTTTTCAGTTAGATTCCACATGCACATAAACCACGTACATTAACGGAAATATTTTACATCACATGTATGAGCATAGCAATTTCATTTCGTGATGCTTCTCTTTTCTTCGTCTAATTTTCTTTAATGAGAGCCGCACAGAAGGAACGAAAAACTTCCCTAGACAAGAATTAATTACCAAACAAAAGCAATTACTTGGGAATCGCCTGAAATGACGAAGATAGCGACCATGAACACGAATAAATTTTGAGCTGAAACTCTATTTGTGACCTGGATTTAGTTCCCGCATCGCCCTGCCATTCACTGTCAAGAACGACACTGCGCGTAAACCGATCCCTTCTGTGCCCCTCTGGCACGCTTGCATCAGGAGAGAGTTCTTGCGCGGGAGTTGCACCTCCTTCCACTTTATCGACCAAAGATAGAAGCGTTCTTGTCAACTGCACCTTGAGCACTAGCGGATCCAAAGGCCTAGATTTTTCGTTTATCTTCCTTTACTTGGCACAACTGATTTAAATATTTATTTATATTCGAATTATGTAATTATTTAACAATAATATTGTAAAGTATCATATCTACAGTATATAAATAATTTGCAATATACAAGTAATAATACGTTTGATATGTAACAAAAATCTACGATGCCCCTCTCCCCGAAAATGATGGGCTGGATCCGTCCCTGACCTCGAGTCGTGAATACTTTTTCAACTTCTTTATTATCTTCTACCCCTTTTTCCCACTACTTCCTCCTCATCCTCTCCTTATTAACTTTCTTTCTCCTCTTTATGTCTTTCTTCTTCCTTTTCCTCTTCTTTTTTTCCTTTATCCCCTTTTCTTCGATTTCTTCTTCCTCATCCTCTCCTTCATTTCCTTCTTCGTTTTGTTTTCTTCTTCCTCCTCTTCTTTTTCCTTCTTTGTTTTCTTCCTCTCATCTTTTTAAATTTTTCTTATCCTTCCTCTTAGTTTTCCTCTACTTTTTCTTTCCTTTTATCTCTTTTCATCCTCTTCTCTTCTCTGTGATGCTACAGCAACTCTTCTTTTCTCTGTGATGCTACAGCACAAGTAAAGCTCTGATCTGACATCCGCGTTCTCGCAGTGGTGCCGTGGTCTTTCTAGATCAAAGGAGATGCACCGTCTAGGAATAGGAGATCCGCCCTTAGTCCGGCTCTAAAGATAGAGAGGGTGGTAATGGGATGAGAAAGAAAATATCGCGCGCGCCCCGTGGTCGCTGTGTAACGTACTGCGCCGACACCCGTCTCGACATGATCAAAGGAAAGCGAGGAAACAGCCGATCATAGCAACCACCTTCTAGTATTCTCATAAAAGCATTTGCATAGTTAGCCCCAGTTATTTATTATTACCTGGTGTCGAAAACTCGAACCTAGAACATTCTGTTTCATGCGTTCTTAGTTCAGACTTTTTTAGGCAATCGCTTATTTTCAAAATCATTAACAACAAACACACATTAATTTAGTTTAAACCATTTAATAAAATATTATGTTAATTTCCAATGTCTTTCACCTCTCTAGGTTTCGAAGATTTTTTCCTTCTTCTTCATGAGTAATTTCATCTCAGAATATATTTTAAAGTACATTTCTTGCTCTATATATGAGTAACTCAAAAGTTTCTAATCCTTTCATGGAAGCCTTCTCTGTATTGTATAATCGACATGATTCAAACATTATGTTAATTTTTGATACATGGAAGACATTAATGTAATTTCTTTTAGTATTGAGAGACCAATTAAAATAGGACACGTTAGAAATGACGAAAAATATTGAATACGGAAATTTGATAATATTTCGCTAACAATTCGACGAAAGAAATTGTAAAAAAACTGAACGAAACTTCTGAGTTTTCGTGTGCCCTCATGAACTGAAGGAAGAAGAGCTAATTCACCCGTCCCAACGCGGCCACAAACACGGCTTTAGTGGCCCAAGCAGTAAGACGGCTAAAGAGGTTCGGACAAAGTAAGGGTGACTTCCCTTCAAGGAAAGTGTTTTCGTTTCCATCTGCTGTATTCTTACAGCTGTAAATCGACAAATCTCCATTTCAACCATACATGTCGAGCTCCTTTCGCAGTACCAGCGACTATGCGACAGCTCAGTTCTCTGAGGAAGGTTGTTGGCCAAAATGTCAGCCACCACGACAGAAACGCGTCTCATTCCGGATAGTCTAGTTAATTCAAAAACTGAGGCCGCGGAAAACTGCTCAATCGTTTTTCCCCTTCATCTTCACCACCGTACACATTGGCCTCACCTAGGCTCTCACTTCACCTCTACCCTTTCCTCCTTGCCTCGCTCACCGACGTCGAACCCAGTCTCGTCCTCACCCGGTCTTCCCGTCGCGCGGAAACCGCTCCGCCCTACCGGGCTCCGCAGCCCGTCTTCGCCGCCTTGACGCCTCGGCTCGCCGGAGCCTGCCTGCGCATGGTTGAAGGGCGAGGAAAGGGGTGCCTCTTATCTCGGCCGACTGCTCTCTCGCAGGCGACAACGCCTTCCGCTCGGGTGGCGCGGGCGACGGGCTGGTGGAGGGCGGGCACTCACCCGAGGCGCCTTATCAGAGGGCGCCGCCCCCACCGCCGCCCGCGCCGCCCGCCACTGCCCGCCACCGCCCGCGCCACCCCCTTCGTCCCTTCCTCTTCACCCCACCCCCTTCGCCCAACCCCCATCGCTCCCCCTTCGCCCCGCCCCCTTCGCCCTGCCTCTTCGCCCCGCTCCCTTCGCCCCGCTCCCTTCGCCCCGCTCCCTTCGCCCCGCCCCCTTCGCCCCGCCCCCTTCGCCCTGCCTCTTCGCCCCGCTCCCTTCGCCCCGCCCCCTTCGCCCCGCCCCTTCGCCCCGCCCCCTTCGCCCCGCCCCCTTCGCCCCGCCCCCTTCGCCCCGCCCCCTTCGCCCCGCCCCCTTCGCCCCGCCCTTTGGCGAGGGAGGCCCACAGGATCCGCCTGCACAAAGCCCGCGTCCGGCGCGCCCCACACGCCCTTTTAACGACCCTTCTACAAGTCCCGGAGCAACACGCTCTTCCCCACGAGCGAGCACTATTTTTAGCTCTTTAAGGCAACCTTGAGAAGAAACGCAATAGAAATGCTAGTGAGGCTTTTGTGTTATTTAAATATTAGACATATCGATTTAATAATCAGTAGCCTGGCATGTGAAAATCAAACAGACAAACAGCAGCACCAAGAGAGGTGTTTTTCAAAGCAACAATACATTTTTTTCGGATGAATAACTCGAATCGTGCATAATTTGAAAAGCTGAAGTATAATGCAACTACTTTCACACCACTGAAGTCCACTAACGAATCACTATGCCGAAAGGCCCCCGAGCGAGAAAGACGTCTCGTACACATTAGAGTGATGCAGTACGTCCATAAGGCGGCTCATCTGCGTTTCTTCCGCGACCCGGGCGCAAATTTTCCTCGCGTGGAGTTGGGGCCGAGAAGACGGGACTACATCGGAAGGCAATCGGAATCTGGCTCACCAGAAATTCCTCACGAGTCTCCAATTCATGCTGATAGGAGCGCGAATTCTGTGTATAGCTTTAACATCAGAATTAAAGAAGAATATGGTTTCGTAAGAATTCGTTTTTTCGACGATCCCTTTCCTTGATACTTTATAATTTTTATTTAAAAGTGAAATATTCACAAATTAAAATTAATAAAAGAATGCTCTACAGAAATATGCCATCTTCTGTATATGATACGCCTAGGAAAGATGCCGGTTTTGCACAGTTTATACGAAAACGGCACAAAATACTGTAAGTATGCTACTACTTGATTGGTATTCCTTATTCATGCTTAAAACGGATGTTAGATGAAAAATAGAAGGGCGCTTATTATGGTGGAGAGAAAAAAGCTGACGCCAATGCAACCCAAAATACATGTAATGCTGCAACACACTTTACTATCATACATAACTCGTAAAGCGATGTGTCCTAGGCCCTTATAACCAAATTTTTTGACCCTAAAGGTTATATTTTTTAAGCCGTATTTTACAAAAGTCGCCTTTATTATATATTTTATATTTAACTCCTCTGAGTTTCTTACTATGTAGTATGGGTGTTTAGAAAAAAACAGACCCTCGAAATATACAGAAACGCTATTTGAAGGAATAGAGGCAGAAATAACTCTTCACGATAAAAATAAAGCAACTACTTGTTGCAAGGGATTTTTAAAAGCCAATACCACAAGTACTTGGAATATAAATTTCGTAATTTATAATCGACTTGGACTTATCTGAAAATTTCTATGCAAGAGTAATATTTAGTAAAATATATTTATGAATAATCATATAATTTATCTTATAAATAAATTTGAATTTCTGTAATATATTACAAAAGTAATTCCAATATAAAAAATTGACGATTTCTTGGAAACTTACGATTTTACTTTGCTCTATGTTTACATATGAAACGTGCTTCCGTATTCTACGTTATTTCTTGTTAAAAATTTTGTTAATAACTCACTTTGCCTGCACAATCCTGGAATTTCAGGTTAGGAATTCGAGATTGAAACACAATAAGATTTGCTAGATAATGGAATAGTAATTAGTGTCGTATTAATATATTTGTATTAGGACATTTGAATCAGCTTTTCATTTGCAAACGCAATTATTTCACAAGGTATTATAGTGACTTTGGAGTTCATAACGGATTAAATGGGAAGGGCAGCAAAAGCATTTACAGAGAGATGCATCTTATAGATAAGAAAGAATGAAGGTTTTGTTTGAATATAACTTTTGAATAAACGTTTCATCAATTAGTAAAGAAAATGAACGTCAATAGAGCAGCGCGTGTCTTGTGATTAGTAAACTGTGATTAATTTAAGGCGTGAGCTAAAACACACCACTCCACCATCCTCTGATTGCTCAACTTACCTTGGAGGACCACTGGTGGTGGATTAATGATTGATTGGTTGCAAGTCACCAGTCTTGCGTTCCTGCAATTGATCTTTCAGGTGATGTCAGCATCACTCGGAAATAATTTAGAAAACATGTAAAGTCGATACATATAATTGAATTAAATAAACATTACAATGAAAATTAGACTGGCAGAATTGCGATGCCTATGAAGGCATAAATCATGAAATTGAATGAATACACAGATAGTGTAGTTGGACTTGAACATTACGTGCCATCATTGAATCACTGAGAAAGGTTAAGATTATTAGTTCATGTACGTGGAATATGCATAGGTTAATCAAATATAAAAAGAAGTCACATTGAAATTAACAGGAATGCTGTAAGAAAGATAAGTGATTGTTACACTCGACATGTAGAGGTGGCGTTGAGTTCACACTGCGATGTGCGTGCAGCCCGACAGGCAGCAGATGCGGAGCAGAGATCAGCGAAGGACGACCCGCCGGCTGGACGCGCCCAGTGCTCCCCTTCGGAGTCCCAGGAATGCATGCGTGTCACTTGCCGCACAGGCAGCAAGCTCGCAATGTAGTTGAACACAACACCACATCAATGGTGCATTGTTCGCTTGTCACGCTTAAAGCAAGTGACTAGTGTGACGTGAATTCATGCTCAATTGGATAATTATTTGCTTGAAGAGTTACTGTTGTAAGCACAAACGTTGAACGCAGTACATTGCGGAATGCGTGAAACGGCAATTACAGATGACTACTATAATAAGTTCTGCACCATTTTCAGAAACGTTCACTTGAAACGTAAATGTTTCGAATTAGGGCAATTAGTACCACTATTTAGTTCATCGTACAATACATTGAACTATTGGATCAATGTCAAGAATATGTGAAGAAGTGGCATAGATGAACTGAACAAATATTTTATTTTTAAATAGATTTTATGCATATTGATTCTACACATCTCATAGGTGCAATTGAAATGCATTTGCATTAATAGCAAAATCCGGTATGATACGGTAGAAAGAAGCGGTATATTTAAAAACTGTGACGTGGTATTATGTTTTATTGTGTTATTCGTAATCTACGTATAAAATTGAATATTACGCATTCTACCTTCCTGAAGGTAAAAATCTTGTTCCCTACTGTAATACGAGAAGATACATGCTGACGAAGAATCATTAGATTCATATGTTACTTTTAGAGTTGTTTTTATTTATTTTACATATGTTTCTTATTTCTTAATATGGTTTTTGAAGTTGAACAAAACATTGTAAATTAATTTTCTTAGTATAATTTACAGGTCTTGCATGAAAATATTCCGGATCGATATTTCATTACGATCTGTAAAACGCGCAATAACAATCTTTTTCGACTTATTTATGTATTAGAGTTACTTTAATTTATGAACGCCTTTTTTTCACAAAATAATCATACCAAATTTGATTAGCGCATGCTAAATTACTTCTACGTAATTATTGACATTCCTATGTGCCTATTTTATTTCGTTGCCAGGAGCGAAAAGTAAGACTCTTTGGCATTAAGACGCGATGTACACACGAAGTCGCCCACCTGTACATTTTTATTAAATTATATGACTTCCGTTTTAGATAACAGGAAAGAGTGAACAATATCAATATTTAACAATACATTTTATTAAATAACAATTTATTGATTTCGAATGGGGAAAATGAAGTATTGTAATTGTGAAATACTTTTTAGGGATGAATTCTGTACGGTTTGTGGTTGTAACGTAGTAGTTATGATGATTTTGTTTCTGCCTAGCAACAGGAGTTGTTGCTAGAGAGATAAATATTGAGAAGGCTTGGAGAGGTCGAAGTAAAAAGGACCTGAAAAAGATTCTCGTGTCCACAAGGAGTTTATCTAGTTTGGCGTCGTTGACGATTGCGACGCTACATGGTGTTATGGTGGAAATATTTGTTATCAAATACATATTCTTTATTTTACCTTTGTGTAATAAATAATGACGGAGTTATCTGATCTACATATTTCCCAAATTAAAATCTAACTTGGCGTCGTTGACGATTGCGACGCTACAGTCAGAACGACGCCAAGTAAGATTTTCACGTAAATCTAAATCTTTCTCCTGTTCTTCTATCATAGATTTATGATCTACTTCAAGCAAACTTTCTATTTTCTGCATTTCAGAATCTGATATAAACTGATCATCGTTATTGTCATCACTTACCGCATTTTGTAAAACATATTCTTCCGCTAATTCACCTTCGCTTTCATCTAATTTGTCTTTAGTAACATTTTCCTGTTTGGTCATGTTTCTAGTTTGTACTTCTGTTAGTATATAAGTATCAAATTTCATATTAACTAATTTGGCAGTTTGATTACCTAATAAATATTTATCGGAGTCAAAATTATTTGATATTACCGCCGCTTTAGTAAATAAAAGTCCAAAAGGTCCTTCCAGTTTGATTTCTGCAATCGGAAGACAAACTAAATGTTCCATTATCGGTGTTTGTACCCATATGTTTTCGCCAGTATAACATTCTTGAGAGACGTACTTCCTAGAAACTAAGTCAATGTCTGATCCTGTGTCTCTTAATATATTAATATCGTAATCATTGGCTTTTCCTTTAAATAAATAAGGATTTATTTCACTAATTCCCTGATCATTTTGTGACGATTCTATGCATGCTAATTGTTTTGGTTTAACATTATTTAATTCTGGGCAGTGAGGTTTAATATGTCCAAAACCTTTACAATAATAGCATTGGATGCCTTTTCGCTTTTCGAAATCTTCAGTTTTAACTTTACCTTCTTTGTGCACGTAAACCTTTTTATCTGGACTGTCTACAAATTTTTTACTGTCTTTCTATTACTACGCCTATTAAACTGTTCTTTCAAATATATACGTCGCAAGTTTTTAACTTAAAATTATTTCTAACTTGGTCAAAGTTTTCAAAAGCCTTCACTAAATCTTTAGCTTCTTTAAATGTAACCCATTTCTCAATCATTTGTTCTTTGACAATAATAGGAACACACCTCTTGATTTGTTCCGTGACTAGAAGATCTTTTAAGTTATCTAAAGAATGGATCTTTAATCCCTCAGTCCAGCCATCTAAATTAACTTTTAAAATATATGCTAAATCTGCCCATGATTTATCCGGAGTTTTACGTACTCAATAAAATTGTTGTCTTAGTTTTTCAGGTGTTGATTTGAATTTCTCTTTCAACAACTGAACTATCTGATCGTAATTTATATCATCTTTCTGCTCACGAATTAAATATTCTGCTTCTGCTAATGGCAATAAAGACATTAAATATCGTCCCCAATGTTTACGATCTAAATTTTCTGCCTTTGCAAATATTTCAAAATTTTTTATATACAATTCAATATTGTGACTTTCTGGTTCAAAAGCTTTTAAATTTCGCATTAAATTAAGTTTAATATTCTTAACATACTCTGTTTCAGATTCTAGAAACACCTCATTTTGAATTCGTCCATTGGATGCTTTAGCTTGTATCTTAGCTAATTCTACTTCTTTATTTGCATTAATTTTATCCAATTTTACCTCTTTTTCTTTTGCTGCTATTCTTAACATTTCCTCTTTTTCTTTTGCTGCTGTTCTTAACATTTCCTCTTTTTCTTTTGCTGCTATTCTTAACATTTCCTCTTTTTCAGCAAATACAAAATTATTATACCATTCCTCTTCATAATCTTCATGGCTTTTTATTGCCAATTCTAGCCTACGCAAAGTGAGACTTTCAAAATTTTCAATGCCCAAAGCAATAGCCGCTTTCATTAAAATTTCCTTCGACATCTTTGAATTATTTAATAAGATAATAATCTTTCTCTGAATAGATTTAAAAACTTTACCCTTGCCAGATTAAAATTTTGAAATCTGCTGACTTACCTTTTTTTTAAAGCTTCAAACTTCCTGACAATTTTCACAATTTTATAAATCTTGCAATTAGGTCTTCAATAACAAGTCTTTAAGTCTCTGTTTCTGTTTGCCGCACGAAGGTCTTCAATAACAAGTCTTTTAAGTCTCTGTTTCTGTTTGCCACACGAAGGTCTTCAATAACAAGTCTTTTAAGTCTCTGTTTCTGTTTGCCGCACGAAGGTCTTCAATAACAAGTCTTTTAAGTCTCTGTTTGCCGCACGACACGCACACAGCACAGCGATAAAATGTTCTGGACTCGTATCACAAATTTCTTCTTCAAATAAAAGTCAAGTTCATCTCATATGCCGTTATACTAGGCACATCCCACCGCTGCCACCAATTTTACCACCTGACTGTAGCGTCACAATCGTCAACGACGCCAAGTTAGATTTTAATTTGGGAAATATGTAGATCAGATAACTCCATCATTATTTATTACACAACGGTGAAAAAAAGAATATGTATTTGATAACAAATATTTCCACCATAACACCATGTAGCGTCGCAATCGTCAACGACGCCAAATTAGATAAACTCCTCGTGGACACGAGAATCTTTTTCAGGTCCTTTTTACTTCGACCTCTCCAAGCCTTCTCAATATTTATCTCTCTAGCAACAACTCCTGTTGCTAGGCAGAAACAAAATCATCAGATCTACTACGTTACATGGTATATGGTTTTAATATTTCGTTTCATTCTTGTAACAAAATAGTCTCAGAGGGAAAACTTCTCAGCATTTTTTCACTTCCCTAATGTGTTATGCTTCCTGTAAAACGTTTAAACATCATTTTACATAATCCATTATTCATGAGCAGAAAGTAGCTCGTAAAGTGTAGCCGGCGATAGGGAAAATTTGTTAATATATTTCTGCTACTTGCCTCGCCGTTGCGCTCACACTCTCGCGATGATTCTGCCGCTGCGTCTTTCATTTCCCCTTGCAAGTCCTCAAACGTAAACGCCCTTGCGTTCGCCGTCCTTTCCTGCCTCCTGTGCTGTAAGGCACATGCGCGACGTTGGCAAGCCACATCGGTCCTATCTACGGAAAGAACCGAAACACGTCGCCTTCATCTTCCGCACGCTGCCTCACGACACGCTTGCCACCCTGTGTGAACAAGCAGAGGCAGCCGAACGCGGCGGGGAAGATTCCCCGTCGGCCTTGGGACGCGTGGGGACGCGGCGCCGCGCCCCACCTGCCACGCCTCCAAATGGGCCTGAGCGCCACGGACACTTCCAGTCAAGTCGGTGCCGTGGCGCACGCAAGGCTAGTGTAGTGTAGTGGGTGTGAATGAGTAGAATAAATGGTTATGTATATAACGAAACAAGAATGAATGATGCGTGAATGAAAATAAAGAAATTAAAACAATACCAAGACAATGCCACAGCGAAACTTTACTTAGGTTTAAGAAAAAAAAATCGTTTACGTTAGGTATGCGAAAGTGCTACGCTAGTACCTAGTAAATTAGATTTAAGTTAAAATTAAGTTTTAGTTAATTGAAGAAACCTTCCCTCTGAGCTGCTTAAGCCGCAAGGCAGCAGCATACTGTACATCGACATTACGACAAATAAATTCCCGCCTCCTCGGGTACTGTGGAGGGGAAATAGTAATAATAATAATAATAATAATAATAATAATAATAATAATAATAATAAATTTTAAAAATTGGCAAGCGAGCGTCGTAAAGGCGACCGAGAGCTTCCGCGGCGCACATCACTGGAAGTCGCCCCGCGACGCCTCCGCCGCCTCTTGTTCGCTTTCCAGACTCGACACCGCACGTGTGCGGTAGAATGGACCGAAATGAAGCGGAAATCGCGCGTAAGGTCTTTACCGAGTCTGTGTCTCCACCGCCCTACTAGGTGGATCGTTGGTTGACATGCTCGCTTACCACGGGTTCGATTCCCGACCGGGTAAATTATAACTGTGCGCTTTCCTTACAAATGTCCCAGTATCTTTTGCTGTGTGACGATGAGAAAGCCCACCTTAAGCTTATGAAGACCAGTACAACCCAGTGAAGGAATGTCTTCGTGCTAACCACGCGGACCCTTTATCCATAGCCGAGAGATTGGGCTACCGCTGGTCAGCAAGGCCCGTAGCGGGCTGTCGAGCCATAGGACAGAACAGGTTTCCACCGTAAAAAGCGCTCGATGGTCTGCATTTGGGACTTCGCCCGTTGAGACACGATTTCACGCGAAAAAACGCTTGATATTCATGATCGAGCGTTTTACACTTCGTAAACGAAATAAAATATACACATAGGAATGTCAATAATTACGTAGAAGTAATTTCGCATGCGCTAATCAAATTTGGTATGATTATTTTGTGAAAAAAGGCGTTAAGAAAATAAATTACCACTTATAAATAAATAATTCGAAAAAGGTTGTTATTTGGCGTTTTACAGATTGGAATGAAATATCGATCCGGTATATTTTCATGCAAGACCTGTAAATTATACTAAGAAAATTAATTTACAATGTTTTGTTCAACTTCAAAAAACATATTAAGAAAATAAGAAACCTATTTGAAATAAATAAGAAGCAACTCTAATAGTAACATGTGAGACAAGTAAAAATCTCACGAAGTTGAAAGGTTTAAACTCTAATTTAATTCTTAACTCTTTATTTGTCTTTCAAGTTAGTCATTATAATATTCCCTAA
This sequence comes from Acheta domesticus, assembly GCA_031308135.1. Lineage (NCBI taxonomy): Eukaryota > Metazoa > Arthropoda > Insecta > Orthoptera > Gryllidae > Acheta > Acheta domesticus. The sequence continues at coordinate 35,480 of JAHLJT010005957.1, forward strand.
AAAGGAATTTTTTACTTTAGACTGGCGGAAAGGTACGAAAATGTTGTATTCCTTTTGCAAATTTGATGAGTGAAAGAAACTTAAGTAGAAATAAAAAAAAATATTTTTTTAAAAGGAGCAATGTTGATTTGGAGTTACTCTTATCCATCATATCGCAAAGAAATCTGTATAAAATTTCTACAATCTGTACAAATATATATTCAAATTAAATACACTTGCATGTGGGAGTACTATATGTAACTATTAAAGCTACTAGCTACTCACTCCAGAGAGTGCAATTTAGTAAAGGGGAAGTCTGACAACACGTTAGTTTACACACACTTGGAAGGGACGCACGAGGAGGCTATGCTTGGCTTAGAGCAGGGGTGTCCAACTTGCAAGGTTTTGAGGGACACAGCTAAAATCTTTAATATGGTTGCGGACAATAGTTTCATTACTCGGGCAAACCACACCTTACTTTCCCGTAATGTTGATCTCAGAACTTTCCCTTCTGCTATGAAACGGGGGAGGGGAAAAGTTCATTACTGTTATTTTTCATTACATCATTACTGTCTCTATAGAACAATCGTAAACTATACTCACCATCGCAAAGAAAAAATATTTATTATAAAAATTGATATAAAATGCACTTTACAGTTCTATGGTAGAATTAGAAAAAATATTTAATATGCCAGTAAAAAGTAATGTAAGTCATCTTCTGGGTCATTGAGCACCATCTCGATCAGATTAGTGCCCAGTTTCCCTATTCCATTGAGCAAATGCTGAGATGGTTCCTTTTTTGCCTGGACATAAATGTACCTTTCGCATTGCATTATGACCACGTCTTGTTGAGCTCTCCTTTTGGTAATTGCGGCAGGAATAGATCCAGGACTATAGATTATTATTTTATTAGCAATACTGAAATATCAAATCTGTTGTTCGTTTACAGATGTGAATAATTTCTCTAACTTTCGAGAAACGAAGCCTAGTTTTCAAATGTTTTTTAACCTCGATTTTTTGCTACTATTATTCGTCATTCAACTACTATAGTTAAAACATGTTGCAGACATTCTGGAGGTCAAGAAAACGTACGTAAATTGCACTTCTCCCCTATACAACAAATACTGATTTTCCTGTTTTTCGACGAAAATAAACAAATATTCAATGTTCCCAACTTCAGACGCACATATTAATAATCAAATGCAGTTTAAAGAAAAAGCCAATACAGGATAGACCTCCAAGAGTAATGCAAACACTTCTGAGGGCGACATGCTTTCACAACACGCCAATCGTTAGAACATGAACGTTCTTTACCATAACTTAAAACGATGACACGCATGTGCACATTTTTTAAAGATCAATGCTCCTATTGATTTTCGTATTCACATTTTTTGTACCACTTTATGCCACTTTAGGTCATATTTTTGTTTGCTTTTCTCATGCTTTATGATATTTATGCACGTTCATGATACACTGCACCTTTTATTTAATATTTTTGTTATTTTATAAGTTTAATTTGCTTTCATTTCAAAATGTATGCCAAACAAACACATTCTGAAGTGAGAGGTATAACCCGACCAAGCGAATTGTAGGACTGAAGAGAGAGCGGCGCATCTGAGAACTAACAACGGCGACAGTTGCGTCGCGCTTTTGCGCCGTGGCGGTATAGTCTGGTGCATTCATGTCCCTGTTCCAATGTAATGAATCTTTTTTCATAACATAGTACGTAATGCTAATTAATCAACACAATTTTTCTTCAGATAATTCATAGAAGCATTACGTTAATTTCACAGAAAGCACTTAATAATTTGATCATTCATAAACTATTTGAAACACATATATTACATTATATTTTATGGGAATTTGGGAGTTAAGACATTCCTGGATGTTTTTCATTAAATCGAATAATGTCATGTACCCATTTTGTAGAATTTGTTTCGTAGCATGACTGCAATATGTTGTCACTTTTAGGGACTCAGAATACTTCCATTCTTCATATCGTTACCCATATTAATATAATTATTGAATGCGCCGGCATTTTCCCGTAATTTTAAATGGTCTGATATGGGTATTTTTGAGCATTTGGTCTAGGATTATTGCTTCAGTTTTCAGTTGCACTGAGTATACTAATAGCTCTGTCTCTTTCTCTCTGAAGCAAAACAAAGCGCAGTGCTACTCTCATCGCCAGAACGACACTCCGCATGTAGGGTTATACCTGTATTTTCGGCTCGTTTGGGCCCAGTGTGCGGCGCGCACTTTGGCGGGAAGTCCTTTTCATCTCCCGCGAGAAGCCGCCAACAACTTTTGAAACGCAATTCCGTCGGCTGGCGAGCGCCGTGTGATTGGCTAACCGCTTTTATTATCCACTCCCTCTGCCGTGCCATCTGCCGGAGGACTTTCCTATAAATAATCTTAGTGCCTCGGGAAGTTGCTGCCCGAGTTTCCCGTGGGACCGATGGCGCTCGCCAGAGCAGGCCCGGCCGGCGTGGGAGGCGGAGGGTGGAAACGCGGGGCATAGAGCGGGGGGAGGGGGTGGAGGAGGAAGGGTGAAGAAGAGACATGGGGGGTAGGGGGTAAAGTAACAAGGAACTGAGGAGGAAACTTGGGATAGGAGGTTGGCAAGCCGAAGAGACCGAAGATTTAGGAGTGTGGAAATGGGTGGTGGATCCAGAAATCAATACAGTACAGTTACACAGAACGTAAAACTTATGAGGGGGCTGTGAGTCTGGGAAACTAGGGACAGAAGAACTGAATGGTTTGAAGATGTTTTGGAGATGTGTTTGGAGATCTGCAGGGTCTGAAGACATGCTCATAGACCCAGAAGAAAGAGCGTCTGTCAGGTTGGTGGGTTAGAATCTGGTAGATTTGGAAGCGGGAAGAGGGCTAGAGTCTAGAAGGGTTGGATATCAGGGGATGAGAACGATACACTAGGGGCCTAGGTGTTCGAGAACTACAAAACACGCCTGGGAGTTCGGAAACTGGGCTCTGGTACATAAGCGGCAGTGCATTTATGTAGTGAGGATAAAGTGCGAAGGTAGTACGTAATGAGCCGTGAGCACAAAATGGGCAGTCCGAGAACAATAAAAAAAACTTCGCGCGTGGAAAGACAAGTACTAGTCCAGTAGTGCAAAGGAAAGCGGACCGCGGAAGCAAGGAGGAATTGCGGAAGGCAACTGAAAGGGCGCAGGCAGAACATGTCGCTCAAGAGGAGAAGGCTACAACGGTTGGGGGAGGAGTTCAACCAGAACCAGGGTCGGGGTTTGGAGCGGAGGGCACGGGTTGTTGGTCACTTGGCGGCCTCCTCCCCTCCCGCACCCCGCGCCCCTTCCGCGCCGCGCCGGCTGTTTGACGTCCGCGCTCCAACTTCCAGTAAGAATTTCGCAACTTCGCCAACTGGAATTCCCCTCCGCTTGGCGCCTTCGCCGACGTCGTCGTCGTCGGCCGAGAGGGTGGGGGAGAACCACGCGGCGAGCCGAGAGAGCGCCGGCGCGGAAAAATTTAATATGTCTCAGACCTACGCACTCGCCCTCGCACGCGCTGACTCACGCACGTGGCGGCGAAAAATGGCTCGACGCGGAGTCCTCTTACGCTTTGAACACGCAACGCACGATCATGTTTCATCGGTTGTTCGTTTTACGGGCTGCCAAGGTGAGGAAAATGCCTCGTGGGATGAAACAGCGGAGAGGGGATTGAGTGGAATGTAAGGGGTTTACGACAGCCACCCTCTTTTCATATCTGGTTACGACCTAAGCGGGGTATGAGCGTTTGAACAATAGGTTTTACCTGAGATACGAACCTCATCTTCTAGAATGGATTTCTTTGTGTTAGGAATTTTGCTGTTGATAGTAGCCAAATAACTTTACAAAGTCCTGTGAAATGTTCTATTAAAATATATTGGAAAATGTGCAAACCATTTTATTTCTACATTACTAATATTCCTGGCAGATTACTTTTTGTTCGCATGAGTGTTTAAAGATATGCTATGTGCAATGTAGATCGGTTTAATAGTATTGGTATCAAGGGAGACATTATGCTGGTTCATCAGAAATTAAGATAAAGTTGGTTGAATATCCATGTAAATACGAAAAGAGATAAACATGTCAATGGCAATTCATTGCCTTTTTGAGAATACTTAAAAGGGAATCGTATGAAAATTGATCTGCTCTAGAAATCTTTTACTAATATCATTTACTAATCAAAGAAGAATAATCGTGTGTAGACAGAAATACAAAAGTGCCGACCGACAGATTTCAACGGGGATAAAAGTTATGATTAAATATCACCCAGGAATTTGTCCACATCGTTATAAGCGGAGTCTGTTTCGAATGTGTCATCATCTGTATCCTTCGCAGCACATGAAAAATACGGCTGCCGGGTCGTCGCTATCCCGCTCTCGGTCGCGAGGAAATGAAACGCGAAATTAATGAAAAAAATCCTACCCGAGGAGCCGCCTGAAGCGGTCGACTACCCAGCGTGGGGTGGGGGGACGTAGAGAACTTCCTCTAGAATCGTCCCTTGTTTGAGACAATCGAGACGCGTTTACTGCTCGTAAAACTACAGATTCGCGACGGCAGCGCTGAGACGAGTTTCGGGCTTTTAATCAACTTCTGCCGGAGACACGACTCTGCTCCGGCCGCGCACGAGGCGGTCGGTGGAGAGGGGGGGAGGAAGTTGACTGTTTAAAAGCAGCCCGCGCGCTCGGAGGGGAGAAAAACGTGGGAGTCTCTTCCCTTTAAAGCTATCCACATTACGACGACTGTACTCGTATTTCTTGACGAAATCCCCCTCCCGTCTTGCGTCTAATCTCCCTGATTATGTGGTTTAGAGTTAAGCGCCGAGAAGAAAAGTGAGAAGTCTCAACGCACTTCTTTAATTTTTCTTTTCTTTCCCGCAACGTTCTTGCGAGCAGTTAGCTTGGTAATAATCGTTTCCCCTGGTTCCTTCGAGAGTGAAAAAGCAGCGGGTATCAAGAATGAAGAAATATTTCTTCCGGAATTATGTCAACAAAAACTTTTGTGACAGAAATCAGAACTGGGAGTACGTGATGAAGAGAGAAGTTAAACGTGTTTCGACATTCTTAAGAATATAATTATGTAGTTTTCTCAACAATATATTTGGAAATGCTCCCCTTTATCTTAAATAATTTTTAATTATTTAACCTCAACTTAATGACTACGTGAAGCTGGAAAAACAGATATGAGAGTAAACTAAATTCCGGTTAGAATTAAACAATGTGTTCTATTAACATTATATATAGATATGAAGTTTATTCTACAATAGGGCTGTTGTTGCAGGTGGCAGAATACAGAAACATAAAAGTACATTAAAATTACAAAACACAATTAACAATAAAAACAATATATAAAAAATCAATATAAAAACAAACAAATTATCTTCGTCATTACCTAGAACATCCAACTGCATTTACATACCTATACATATACAACAAATGAAACTACATATATAATAACATTTAAGTAAATAAACTTACTTACATATCACACCAACATTCAGACATACAAACATACCCGCTTCCATACATATCATACAAAGACATAGGAATACTCGCATACACACCATCCTACACGTATTCACTCACAATCATATTCACACAAATATGGATAATCACTTTTACCTACAACATAATAATATACAATACTTTTTATATAATATATATATATAATATATATATATATATATATATATATATATATATATATAATAATTTTTACATTTCTAACACGTAAAACACTCGTTAACATCAATCAATAAATACCAACTTTTGTCAGAATAGCCTATAAAAGACGCTTTAGATTAGCGAAATAAACTACGAAATGAAATCACTTCACTGCACTTCACTTCACGTCACTGCACCTCATAAAACTTTACCTAAATACTAATAGCTCAATACTTTTTAGTTTACTACCCATAATCGCACCTTTCACTTCAATTCACTTCACTTCACTGCACGTTTTCACCCTATTCATTAATTTTCTATACTTTTTTTCTAAAACCACGCGCTGAGCAAGGAAAGGGTGTCAAAAACTGTCGCAGGTAAATCGTTCCAATCTACGATTGTTCTATTTACAAAGGAGAATTTGCCTACGTCTGTTCTTTGAAACATGGACACGTGTGGACATATGAACACATGTGAATTTAATAATAAGTGCTACTGTGAATTTCAAATAAAGTAATTCACCCAATAACTCTATTATATGAACATTTTGTATAAAATTAAATCCAATGCTCATTAATTCAATTTTTATGTTTTTATAAAGTGTCAATAATTTATAATTATTATTTTTTCGCGATGAATAAAAAACACGAGATTTTAAAAAGCTTGTAAGTCACGAAGATAATATATTTCTGAAATCCTAAAGTCACTAGATGACGAAATCTATTTTTAATGGTTTTTGCGTAAGTATAAAATATTTAATACAATTGTAGAGAGTTTTCGAGAAAATACATTAAAGGGGTACGTAGGGGGGAAATGGACAAAAAAAAAACGATTTTTGTTTTCTGTTCTCAAATCATTCCCTTTACTTACGTCGAAGTTTTACACCAATTAGTTTTAGGAGAAGTCCTTTAAACTTTAACTAACACCCTGGCGTAGTATGACGACGTAAAGTTGATGGAAGCCTCTGAAAAGAACATGGGAAAGATTGTTGGCTTTGGTTTGAGAATAATATACTTGTAAATACTTTCTGAAGCTATTAGTATTGTTGTTGTACAAAGAATGATAAACTCTAGTTTAGGGAATAATGTTAAACTAGTAAAATAAAAGTTTTGATGAAGGTAACGTTCCATAAATAACTCTTCAAGGTTTGCAAGCAATTTCTGATAACTTTCATTTTCTTATGATAAAGTTTCCATTTTCTAAAAATCTATTAAGGGAATAATTTTTATATTTTATTTACATTTGCAGTAAACAAAACAATTCTTTGTGTGTAAAGATTTTATCAAATATTGCCTGGATTCATCTTGGTGATTTTTAACTCAAACGTTTTGCATCTAATAATTTATGAATATTATTAAGAGTTTTATTTAATAATAAACATTTTTAGATATACACATCTTCAGACTACTAAATTTCATTGCTCTACATTGCATCGCCAATGCTTAAATAATTATAATGCTACTCCGTCTAAATTCACTTACATCTTCCCTTAAATATGACAAAAAATAGGTGATTTAACACAAAATGAAAGTGATTCATAACCAGTCAATAGGTGAAAGGAAATATAGCACTATTCCGTTCATAACAAACTCGATAGCGTTCCAAAGACATTTGAAATACTGGTCGCATAACGCATTCAACTCTTCGCACGAGCGGGCTTGCAGAAGCATCCTACCTTGACACACGTAATTTCCTGAAATTTTCCTGGGTGTCGCTTGGGGCCGGACTGCAAAGGGTCGCAAAATTTATGTGGCGTGATGGCTATGCGATGCTTCTTCCAGCCGAAGTTTCTAACTCCCTCTATTGGATTAGGAGCAAAGTGCTCGAAATATATGGGCGGTGCGCTTCCTGTCCGGAGCCCACCGCGCCGACACCATCCTAGATTCTCGCCTCGTAGCTTTTCCTTCTTCTCGAGAAAAACCGAAAAGAATCGAAGAAATAACACGATTTTCTTCCGGTAAATCGACAAGACGCGAATTCAGCGAGGCTTTGACGAGAGATCAAGACCAGTTCCCATCTGCTTTCTCTTTGTACCGTCCATTTCCCTTTAAGGAACATTCGGACGTAAGAAACCGGAACGTTTCTCCAAAAATAAACAGGATCAGGAAGAAATTTCCCCAGGAGAAATTCCAAAGGATGTCTCCAAAAGTAGGTCAGAGAATAGAAAGGAAATGCTCTCGCTTCCTTCAAAGAAACAATAAGGCTATCAATGAATGCTCTATGTTCCAACGGAATGCAACAATTCGATGGCACCATCTCCCTCTCTCGGCGTCTTCTGGACGCGAGCGTGAAGCCAAAGCCTACTGCGACGCGACGGAGATCAAAGCCCTCTGAGAGCGGCCCAAAACAAAGAGATTGCGCAAGAAACACGGCCCAGGCGCAGATGAAAGAACGCGCGCGTATTTAAATCATTCGACGAGGAGAGCGAAGAGCGCGGGCGACGAAATGGAAGGCTTCTACGCCGCAAGGCCGGCGCTGAAAATTCGATTTGGCGCTTCCTCAGAAACAGAATTCTGAGACTTTCAGAGAACTATTGCAGTGTGAAGTCACAGAACGTGTCTATGCCGGAGGACACATTTGATATTGAATGAGGAGCAATTCAGACAATTACATATCTATCAATATTGAGAGTCTTGACAGTGTGATCAGAATTTGTATTGTTGGGCGAAGGAACCCTAAACGTTATGGAAGTTTATTTTTCAAGCGAAAGGATACAGCATACAAAATAGAAGTAGGTTGTTAGAAAATAGTTTAAAGAACAGCTGTCATACTTCAGTAAACATGATACAGTAACTGTGATTCAGTAAACGTGGTAAATACTAAAAACGTTTTGTGAAAATAGACAAAATTTAGTTGATTGGTTATATCAATAGCATATTTTACGTACTAGTATAACATAAAAAGTTATGACAAACCAAAGAATAAATGAAGCTGCTAGAATATTAAAAATAAGACTTATTCTTGTAGAAGAAGTGAATGCGAAAAATATGAAAGGGATGACCCAATTAATACTTTAAATATTATGCGATAACATTCCTGAAAAGAAGGAAGGAAGGCCGATTAGGAAGGAAGTGAGGCTTTCGGAATGTATACAGGAATGCAACGTGCAGTGCAGTGCAGTGCAGTGCAGTGCAGTGCAGTGCAGTGCAGTGTAACTTGTGTTGCGGGTTCCATTTGTACATAAGGATTTTCTCGCAGAGTACTAATACTTTTTACTTCTTCTCCAGTCGGCCTGGGCGCCGATGTTCCTAAGAGCGACCCAGCGCTTCGGACCGAAGGGTCGCGAGTCCGAGTCCCGCCTTGGGCATGGTTGTTTGTCGAGCATGATGTTTGTCTCTCACGTATGTATTGTCGCGGAAGGCCTCGCGTACTACTGAGCCAAGAACAGTGGAGCTCGTAAGTGTGTTGGTGTCTAGTGTATGGTGTAATATGTCTTCCATTGGGACGTAAAGGGTAACTGGCGGTCGGCTGGAGAAAAGCCCTAGGAAGAAATCAAACTTTTCTTCCATATACTTCAGAATAGGCAGAAAAGTATTGAAATTACCTCCACAATATGATCTCGAATATTTGGTCGTAAAATATGTCTTTACGGTTTGTTTGAGCTATGAATTTGCGCTCATGTCAGGATTGAGATCTATTAGTATTGTATCAAGATGATTAAGACTGGCAAGGTGGCTAGGGATGCATACAATTTTGTACCCGAAAAGTTGGGATTTATAAAGGTATAGATGGATGTGTCACGAAGAACTTGATTGGATTAGAAACTTTTGAACTTAAACGTGGAAAATTTGCCAGTAAGATCTAGTTGTGCTACTGCGTAGACCACAAAATCTTTAATTTTTCGAGGGAATTTATATGCATCTACTATGCATGAATAGAAGAACATGCATAAGTAAGTTCGGTATAGTTCTCATAAGTAAGTATAGTATACTTCCGACTTCCATTATATACTTAGTGATATTAGCTTTAAATGAATGGTAAACTGCTCCAGATGATTTATCGCTGGCTATTATTAACAGGTTTTACAGTATTAATACTAGATACTAATAAGTTGAATGAAAGCTTATCTGACGTCATTTGTTCATGACGCTGCGTCGTTTGTTTGAGTCAAGACCTTGAAGGTCTTGACCCTCAAGATCACTCATATCTGTCCTCATTTCGCGCATATCTGTCCGTGTCATAATTAGCCAATGGTAAGCAAGGATATATTCAAATGAAATCATCCCATATGTCTATCACTATTTATGATAATCATTTTTTGGGCCTTTGCACTCCGCTGTAATCACTTTGTTTACCTTTTAAGATAACGATAGCAATTGTTTTACGTCCGTAATAGCTTGTGCGCATTAATATATTATTAGAGGTTCGTTTTGGTAATATTTAAAACTTTGAAATAGAATCTGTTATTAAAGATTCAGTGCCGAAAAACAGCGAAAGGAACAGAGTAAGTGTGTGGATGCAATTTCAATAATTTTGTGAAGAAAGAAAATACAAATGGACAGCAGAAACTACAAATGAAGAAAATACCTTTATTTTAGGCAATTAATGCGAAGATTAGATGGGCAAAGAGTACAAAGAATAGGCTAGAAAAACTATGTGGAACGTTATAACCACAATTATTCAGAAATATATTTTAATGACTACACATGTGTATTCAATCCATGCGAAATCGACGACGAATTCCGCTGCTATTCAGTTTGTACACCTTCCATTTCAAATACTTACATGAAAGACCAAAGACTTGGAGGACTCAACTTCCTACAACTTTAATAATTGTCCTTTTAATAAATGTTATTATATGCAGCTTTGTTATAATTGTTTTTTGAAAGTTTTATTACCACAAAATCGAAATATTCCTGAAATAATTTTCTGCATTAACTATTATTTAAATGTTACATGATTATAATTTATTCCAGGAGGCAATTACAACTCGGAGATGAATGAAAGTTTCACATATTTCGGTAACAATTTTGAGTAATATTTCTCTTTTCGTAATTCCCGTGATTTTAATTTTCAATTCGTTTCATGTAATGTCTTTTTGTCGTGAAATAGTCACATTAAATATCACTAGAAGTGCCGTGATATTATCTTTGATAATATCTGGACATGTAGCGAAATTTTCTTCTACATGACCAGATATTGTAAATATAAAATATTGCAATTACATATACCAAAACATATTTAACTGTGTTCACAGTCATTAGTGATAGTGTTTTTCCATAATTTATAAATCTCCCTTTTATCTTAGAGAATAAGTACTAAAAGAAATAAAACAATATTTTGGGTCAGTATCAATTTTCCGTGTAGTGCATATCTTGTACTTTCTGCTGTAACGTTTCTATAGTTCTTCACTTTGTGCGATGTATATGCTTGGGTAAATATAGTTAAAACTTTATATTTGAATGTATCATGTATCTCTACTATTAAAGACAGTGATCTCTTTCTCAGTGCAATTTATCTCGCAGTTGAAATGCGTTAGACAGTGACCACCTTATAAAAAGTAAAAACCACGCAGTGACGCTCTTTACAAATATTGCGTCCCAACTTTCGAGCTATAGTTCAAGCATGTCGAT